>JXSR01S002814.1:131951-145255 GCA_000969725.1 Ophiothrix spiculata | reverse complement strand
AGAAAAACAAGGTTTATCAACCGATAAACTGAGTTTATCGATAAACTGGGTTTATCACTTTTGAAAAACCCAGTTTTTCAAGTGATAAACCCAGTTTATCGATGAACTGGGTTTATCACTTGAAAAACTAAGTTTTTCTCGATAAACCCAGTTTATCAGTTGATAAACCATGTTTTTCGATCGAAAAACAGGGTTTATCGGCGATAAACTCAGTTTATCGGATATTTTACCTGTTTGGCTTGCCATATACAGATACTTGATCGCCCTGAACTAGAGCTAGGTTCTGATAGTATTAGACAGATAAGTGACCAATATGATGATTTATGATGACAGGGAAGGAAGAAAGTTTGTTTTTATCTATCCTAAGTAAATATCTTGACATGTGACTAGTTGCCCATTCCTTTTTCATCCACAGAGGTTCAGAGAAAAGGACTAGAAGTTTTGGAAAAAAACCTTTTAAGTTAAGAACCCCTTGTCTGCTTTAACATTCCCTGGCCTAGTGGGTCGGCCCACATGTACGTGGTCATCTGATTTGTCCTGGGAGAGTCAGTGACCACAAGGATGACCAATAATAATAACCATTGCTTTGTTTATACTAGACAAATCCCAAGTGCTTAGGATCAAATCTTATTATATATCGCGAATTATTATATTTCAAAAACTTCAGTAGACATATGACTTGTAGAACCTTTTTCCATCCACAGACATTTCAGAGAAAATGGCCAGAAGTTCTTGAAGAATAACTTAAATACTATTGTTTGCTTTACAATTCCCTAGTGAGTCTACCCAGTGTACGTGGTCATCTGAATTGTCTTGAGAGAGTCAAACTGACCACTAGAATGACCAATAGCTATAATAATAATAACCATTTTGTTTTTAAACAAATCCCTTATGTGTATGATCAAATTCTGAGTTATATTTTTATGACTATTTAGTAAAAATATTAGATTTTGACTTGGTTTAACTTTTCCCTGATGAGTCTGATAGCACTCCGACTGACTTGAGTCATCTTTGTTGGCATGGAGAATGACCGTTAGAATGACTGTCGAGACAAAACTATTGTTTTCATCTTTTTAGACACATTTCCTTTGTGTGTCTGATTTTCATAAGATTCTGATGATTATTTGTTTCATTTATTGTATGGTTTGTCTGATTCAAATTTTCCTATTGAAGCATGAGTACTAGTACTTAGAAAGAAAGAATTCTTTAGGCTGATAGCTAAGAGTAATTCAAGAAAGACTACTATGATCTTTCTTTCAAACCAAAGTACCCAGGGAAATGCCTGCAGAAATGAGTTTAGAATGACAACTAAATGCACACAGAACCAAGAATCGCACCCATTCATTGGCCGTATGTAAGGGAAGTACAACTGCTAAGGAGCTTCCCCAATTGTGTTATTTCTGATGGATGTTGGTTACAATTATTATTTTTGTGCAAGATTTTAGCATGTGTTCACATGACTATACTCGGAATCGGATTGCCAGTGGCTCATGAGCGGGTAAAATAGTCATGAATAAATGGCCATGTGTGAACACACCCTTAGTTTGGATTGTGTGAACACACCCTTAGTATAGCCATCTATCACTCCATCCACAAGTATTTTTAAAAGCTTTTGCTTTCTTCTATATAACTGAGATATAGCCAAACAAAGAAAAAATACTTGATAAAGATAAAAAAGAGAGATAAAATCTGATTCTAGTATAAAGTTCCATCACTGTCTGTATTTGATGACTAAAATGGTCTTGAAATTGTAACGATGATTGATTCAAAGCAATTCTGGGAAAATTGTGCAGGAAATAGCAGAATGTCTGTATAGATTTGTCTCTCAGTCTTAATGCATTGCCAGTAGGAAGCTGATGTTCTGTCTTCCTCTGATGTTGAATTAGATGACATGTTTATAAGGCACAATAGAGAATATTTTTGATAAAGAGTCTGATTTTTTAAAACATTTTTTCACTGCAATCACTCAGTCTCTGAGAATGAGGTGAAGAAAGAAATAAGAATGGTTGTAAGTTCAAGTCCTGCTATTGTCAATGGGGTATTGTTAAAGGTAAGATATGATATATGTTGATCTAAATAAAACTGAGTGATATTGGGGAACTATTATGGAGTATAGGTCTTATACTTGAGTACTTTTATTTTGAGCCAGGCATATTTACACCATAAATTTATACCAAAAAAACATGGAAAAGTGTAGCAATAACTGCAGCATATGCCGTGCATGTCATACGTGTCACTCCTTCCATCTTCCTGTATGAGGAGGATTACCTTTGTTCGCACATGATAAAATCCTCACTATTCGTGCCTTTGTGGTGATGATCAAAGTATAAGACTTGCGATATATACCTGGCACATTCCCTATAGTATTTGGTATTCTATCATTTTTACCTTGATCATCTTGTTCTTCATCTAACCTGACGTTCATACTATCTCCTGATTTAAGTTTTAAAAAATTTCAGTAAATTGCAGACCTGTACTGAGTAGGCTATCTTTGTGAATCTATAGACTGAAAAGTAGACCTTTGAACTTAACCTAAACCGGTCTTTGACTTCACACAAACCCAGTGGAATCCCAACGGTTTAAAAAAACAGATGTCTTCAATATGTATTCAATTAACAAATGCAAACAAAGACAAGATGCCCCAAGTAGAACAATAGACTTGAGGACAAGATAATTCAGCATCCCAAATGGCAATGAGAAGATGATTTGGTCATTTGGGAGTTAATTGTCTAGACGTGTTAGTTGTGTTTCTGTTTGCCCTGTAGCTTGTGAGTAAAGATGCGACCTACAGTGGAGGGGGAGGGGGGCTACTTAGTACAAAAGTGGTTATAGGAACGCAGAATCAGGCTTTTATGTGTGTGCAAAATTGTGTATTTTGATGGGTTTTGTTTTCAAAATTGTCCTAAGTTTGCACCAAATGGCACATGTGGGCATTTCTTCAAAAAAAATTTGTGCCCAAAAAGTCCCAATTGGGCTTAATAATTTTAAAATATTTTTTTATTTGGATAAGTGTCTTTACAAATGTCCTTGTCCCTAACAAAAAAAACTTAGTACACTCACCCCCCCCCCCCCTCTGCTGGGCTGTAGGGTGTGAATACGATGAGCCCAAAGATGAGCCCATCTCTTGTTGACTTGGTCCTGATCTGAGATTTTTGTGGTTTGAACAGCCTGAGAAGGTAAAAGAGGTGAAGAAAATGGCCTGTTTTTGCACTTGATGATTACAGAACTTTTTAAACTTAATGGTTCAAATTATGATTCTGATGTGAATAAAACTTCACCTCTATTCTAAAGATGAGCACAAAATAAATACATGCTGAAAATTCATTTTTCACATTAGGAGCATTGCAAGCTTTTAAAATCTTGTAAGGCTATTATTGGGTTGGATTGACTCTTTGGGCCAAAAGGGTCTTTGTCAATGATCTTAGTGTCCTTAGGGGCTACATTATGACCACTTTTGGTGTCTTCTTTTATAGGAGAGTCATCAGTGGAGTGATGTTCCTTGAGTCTAATTCCAAGGGATCTCTTGGTTTCTCCTATATAGCTAGCTGGGCAGTCAGCACATTAAGACATGTTGAACTCAATGCATTAACAGCAAAAATATTCTGCACAGATAATGTGATCTGATTTTTCATCAATGATACAACATCAGGAAAATTTATGTTACAGATTTATGACGCTCTTTCAGTTTTGTTTATATATAACATCTGGATTTCAGAAGATGTTCTAATTTGCTATGGCGACAGTGTTATTCTTGCTTAGTTTCGTTCATATGAAATATAGCTTACGTTGATTACAAATAGCATGCTGATGTACAAGTTCTTAGGCCTATACAAACATCACATACATATTTAAAAGATTGGTTGAATATCCAAGCATCAGAAATATATTTTCACTTTGAAACTACATAACAAATTTGTATGATATACTAATTGTGAAATTATGTGTGACTGGTGAAAATTCAATCAAAAACATCATTATCATTATTATCATTATTCAGACTTTCAAAGCCTTCCACTTAAAATCGCCTGATTACCTATCTTCGTACTTTCAATCTCGTGCTCACAAAACAAAATACAGCCTTCGTTCGGACTCGGCCATTTCATTTGAGGTCCCTCGTACCAAAAAACGTGCTGGGGATCGTGCCTTGTCCATATCTGGCCCTCAACTTTGGAATGAGCTGCCCAATAGTATCCGTTCTGTTGTTAATCTTAATACCTTCAAAGATTCTGAAATCTCATCTTTTCCCTTAATTTCTTGTTTTTCTTTTCTTCCTAGCGCCTTGTCCACATTGTAAAAGGCGCTTTATAAATCAATTTATTATTATTATTATTATTATTATTATCCAGGTGTTACTATGCCATTTCATTACATATGTGAAGTGCATTTTTTAATTATCATTTGTAACTCTCCATTACAAAAGCACCAGAATTTTTTTTATTTTAACCTGCAGTTCAAAGAGTTGTATTCTGACAAATTTGTAGATTTGAAATGTCATGCCTTTCTCAGAGACAAATCCAGGAATTTTCAAAAGAGGGGGCGCAATTTTGACAGTGCCTCTGTGCCTACATCAAAGTTAGGTATTGCTCTGTAAAAAAGGAGTTGTTGAAGGGTGCAGAACTGTTCGAATATACCTAAAAATCATGCATTTGCTGCCGTTCTTGACACAATTACTAATTTTCTAGGAATAAAAAAGAGGCGGCTTCTTGATGCGCTACCAAAATAAGATGGGCATGCACTGGCTGCGCACATCTAAATCCCCCACTGTTTCTTAAACTATTAGTAAAATATCAGCTTTCATTTCAACTCCAAAATATCTGAACACTAACTTTTCTTAATGTAATCACATTTTTAGATTGTCTGACAAGTCATGCTTTGAAGAATTATAACTCTATTTCTAGGTGTCATATCGTATGAATTTTTTGTTCAAATCATTTTTATTTAAAGCTGAAGGTGTTGTTTTATTTTAAACTGCAATAACAAATTTGACCGCAGGGACTTACTTAACCCTAACCGTACAAAACATCAAAAAATCACAATCCTCATAGTTAGGAAAATTGCCTATACATCATAGACCGGAGTTAGCAATGGTCACGAAATCACTGCCATGGCAGTGCGTGCTCGGTGGCTTGACATAGTAATAGTTGGGTTGCGATGCGAGAGGTCCCGGGTTCAAACCCAGGTGGAAACCCGCCATTTTTAACTTGCGGATTTCTGAGGAGTTTTTAAACGGAGAAGTGGTCAGTTAAGGTTAGGGTTAGCTGGAGGTTTGTAGTAGTTAGTCACATCATTTTCGCTACAGTCTGATGTCTGATGGGCTTAGCAAAGGTTGTATTGAGGAACCTGATTACTATAACATTGATAAGTTAGCTGATAATACAATAGGTTAGTTATATAATAGATGTCATCATTCCGATATATGTAAAAATACATGCACCTCATGTGCTCGGTTCTCAGACATTTTAAAGCTCTCTAAGAACAAGAATGTCTCAAGGGTTTCCAACCACAAATACTGAGGAAATAATCATTCAAATGGATACCTTTGTTAGGCCTAAAAAGTTGTTTGTTGTAACCTGAGCGTCCCTAATTTCTAGACAAATAAAACAAATTAGGGTTAGAAAAAACACGTCAATTTAGTCAATTGGTGCGTTTTAAAATTTAATGGGGAAAACATCCAAACTAGCCTAAAATTGGGTGTTTTCTTGCTGAAAATTAAAATAAGCCTACCTACCCACCCTATGTTACACCAATCAAAAAAATATTTTTAGGCTTTAAAATTAGTGTAGGGACAAAGACCTGTACCCATTTTAGGATGATTTTTTAATCAAAAAATTATGTTAGGTGATCATAAGCAATGCTCTCCCTCTTCTTGCATAAGGCCAAGTAAAAAAATGTAATAGTTCCTCATCCTCGCGCGCATGCATTTTGGCTGCCGCATCAAAAGTTTTTTTTTTCTTTTTACAAATTTCACTGAAAACCAAAGTTATTTCACAATCTACTCTTCTTGATCGATCTTGAAATGTTCTCTTATAATGCAATCTATACATGCGTATCTGTTCCGTATTTGGCAGGATTTCCCATGTTTCAACTCTTAAATATCTGCTAAAAACGGGATGTCCCGTATTTACCTTGTAGGTAAAAAAAAAAAACTGTCCTCATCCTCCTTTTTCAAAAAATTTGCACGAGAAACTATAATATTTTTTTACTTGGCCTAATTCATTTACAAAAAATCTGAATCAAACACATCGGCTCCAACTGATTCACTGATTCATTCAATGTGTATTTTATCCCACGTTTTCTTTGTATTTTTCCACATAATCTTTTTCCAATTAGCATTTTCCTGTCAATGTTAGCGAATACCTGATGGTGGTTTCGTGGGGATTTTGTAAAATTTACAGATTTGGGAGTTTGGGAATTGTATGTCATAGTGTAGACTTGGGTCTTTAACATGTTATGAAGTTTTACATACTAGTAGTTACATGGCATCTTGGGATCATCACACACAATGGTTTCAAATTTGAAATTGAGTGGTCCATGTGTGGTTGCATTTATAGGCCAGGCTCAGAGGTTATTTCTGCAGTGTGGTCCTGAATTGTTGATGCACTTGGGATCACAAGTCATTTTTCATCATTTTGTTAACTTGAATGTTGACTTGGATTGAAGTTATTTGTGGAGTCTTGGGACTGACACACATCCATGGCTTTCTTTCACGTTGAACATAATGGGATATGGTTATGTTAGGCGAGGCTTGTAGGTTTTTTTTTTTTTGGTCTTGAATTGAAAGTGAAGCACTTGGAATCAATGTCATTTTCCTTCATTTCATGGTGGTTAGAATGTGGTGTAGAATCTTGGATGGTCACACTGAGTGCAAGTAG
This sequence comes from Ophiothrix spiculata, assembly GCA_000969725.1. NCBI lineage: Eukaryota > Metazoa > Echinodermata > Ophiuroidea > Amphilepidida > Ophiotrichidae > Ophiothrix > Ophiothrix spiculata. The sequence continues at coordinate 138,383 of JXSR01S002814.1, read as the reverse complement.
GTCAAGAATTTCCCGAGAGTTTTCACTAGGATTTCCCAACTTCTTAATGAATGACTAAGTGGTTGTTTTTTTGTTGGTTGTTTACTTGTTAGGATACTACCTTTGTATATTTGCAGGTGATTTCTTCTATAGGGTCTGTGATGGGGGGAATTTCAGTTACTGATCAGTCATGACATTTTCAGCCAGACCTCCACCAATTAGATTGACCATTTTTAGATGATCCATTTGACCAGGTAGTCACAGATTTTGGTTTTGAGGATGCATAGTTTTTCATCGCAGATGAACCTGCCCAATTTCCATAAATTTGATTGATGTATTTGAGGGAATTTGCTCATAACCACCTAACTTGATTAAAATTGGGTGCTTTTCTGCAGGCCTACTTTTCTGTCAGAATTGGTATTGGTCCTATACTGATAGATTGGTTTTTAGTAAAATATACAAGTACCTATAGATGGTCAAATTTCCACAGTCCGGCAGCCGCATAAGCATACAAACATATTTGAAATTTCCCACAAGCACCATCAAATTATAATAGTCAAACTTGAAAGTCTATCTTAAATCCAACACAACAACACGGTTTCATTTTACATTTTGAATACACAAATATCTTCACCAAATTCTAATAAGAAGCTCCATATCATATGGTTAAGCTGTATGCCATTTTCAAGAAGTGTTTCAGATCTGTCGATATAATTACTTTCTAATTATATGTTAATAGCTACCAGATGCTAACTTGTCAGGTCAAATAATGGTAGTAGTTTCATGGTATGGTAGCCATGCGCGGAAGATTTAAGCTCGTCTTTATTCCGTAAAAGGAGATGGTCAGATGTGGTCTTCACGTTTGTGATTTTACGGATCATAAAGTATGGATTGTGAAGTACGGATCATACTGATCATCGCAAATATTAAATTGTGAATGGATTTTATGATTAATTTTGAGATTGTTGGAACTATGAATAATAGTCAGCAAAAAAACAAATTGCTCCAATCTTTGAAAATCCATTTAAGTTGACCTGCTCAGAAAGCTTTGAAAATCCATTTGATATAACCTGCTTAGAAAGCTTTGGAAATCCATTTAGGTTGACCTGCTCAGAAAGCTTTGGAAATCCATTCAGGTACTGAGAAACCTTTGGAAATCCATTTGGTGTGACCTGCTCAGAAAGCTTTGGAAATCTGTTTAGGTTGACCTGCTCAGAAAGCTTTGAAAATCCATTCGGTATGACCTGCTTAGAAAGCTTTGAAAATCCATGTAGGTTGAACTGCTCAGAAAGCTTTGAAAATCCATTTGAGTTGACCTGTTCAGAAAGCTTTGGAAATCCATTTACGTTGAACTGCTGAGATAGCTTTGAAAGTTTTGAAAATCCATCTTGCTCAGAAAGCTGTATTTTACTTGATTGGCTCAGGAAGCTTTGAAAGCTGTTAAAATCTTTTTGTGTTGTGACCTGCCTGAACTTGTTGTAACAGATCGAATAGTAGACTTGCCCCTACCAGAAAATGTAACTGACTTACCAGGAAAATGGAGAGATGAGAAAATGAACAATCTAAGATGTGTTTTTCTTTGCTTAATTTGATATGTAGTCTTTTAAATTGACTTACGTTTATTTTAGATCTAAAAAAATTTTAACTTTGCTTTGAAATGCATTATTTTGGCCAGGAAAAAAGAAGTCTTGCACTCCCATCTGAAAAAAATTCCGGTTGCATGGCTGCTTCTTACATTCGTACCTCCAACAATTTAACTAGCCTATAGTTTGAGGCATGTGTAGGACTTGCTCTATTTGGATGCTCCTTATTTGCGATGTTTTTCCGTTTGACATTTAAGTTGCAATAATGACCAGCTTAAGATGGATGATTTACATCTGCTATATGAATTGTAGCATAATATGTTGTGCTTGTAAATATTGCTTGGGGAGGGGAGGGAAACCATACTTTAAATAAACAAGTATTTGACTGTGTTTTCAACAACTCACCGTATCTTCTTATATGGGAGCGCGTCGATGTTGATTCGTGATGAATCCACAGTAGATATTCAAATATGTGCATCATGCGTGGCACAGAGTACAAGGAGGTGTGTTTATGCAGTACACATAAGTCGGCGCACTGTTTATCGCGCGTCGGAAACTTGAGTGCGTACAAGGACTAGCGTTTAGGAACAGTAAAAAACGACAAAGCAACAAACATTTAATAACTAGCATTTTGCATCAGATTCTGCTAAATATTTTTATGAAGATGAGTATTTGTTAACTTGAAAACATTTAAAATTTAATTCATACGTTTTCAGGAAGATTTTCGTTGAAAGGTTAAAGACACCCGAGCATGATAAAATATGCCGACGCATCGGATGCACAGTTGTTGATTGGCGATGAACAACTCTGTAGCGTGTTTGAAAACCTAATTTGACAATTCTGATCTTGTCTTATAATTATGAGTATTACACACCCTAAAAACGTATTAATACTATAAGGTTTGAAATTTATTTATCCTTGTTTAACTGTTTTTGACGCCCTAATCAACCTACATGTATATATTGCCAGTGAGGAAAACCCTATGTACATGTTTTCTTGTTTATGTATCCGTATCCATATTTGAAGATAATTGCCCCAACCCCGGGATAGCATGCAATTTAGATCAAGCAAGCAACGGTTTCGTACTTTATGATTATCATTTACTGTCATGTCCCATACCGCCTGGTGGCAGAGAGAAATATTATGCTCTCAATACATTTGGTCAGTAAATTTTAATGTCATGTCCGGTAACGACTGGTAATGAAGTGAAATATTGGTTTCCCCATTTTGTTGATCACTTTTGTTGTCATGTTGGATACTGTCTTGTGATGGAAGAATTATTATGCTCCCCATTTTGTTTTCTCTCATCTTTTCTATCATGCCCTATACTCTTTGGACTCCTTGGTGATGTGCTCCTCATCAAACATTGTTTCCTTTTGGTCATTTGCATAGAAGGTTATGTTTAGCTTTAATGATAAAATTATCCTAAATTAATATCAATTGTTGTAACCTTAAATTTTGGGACAAAATTCATCACTAGAGCTTGGAACAACTTCCCATACAAACAATCCCGTAGGAAGAAATGCATGATGGGATGCATCTAATATCTTCTTTGGTAATGAAGTGAATAGGTTCTCATATTTTTGATTATTTAATGGTCATGTCTAATACCTGGTAATGAAGTAAAATATTAGGTTCCCCTATTTTGTTTGATAATTTGGCATGTATGGGCAGTGGAGTAAGATATTAAGCATGTAGTAGGTTCCCATATTTGTTTGATAATTTTACTGTAGAAGGTAAAATATAACTTTTCTCTTGTCTAATCAGGCTTGCCATCACAATTTCTTGCCTATATCAGCATGTTTATACTTGTCTTCATTTCGTGCTCAAGTAAAACAAGATTTTGTGAAGTTTAGATCGGGTTTGGTTAATGTATTGGTTTTAAAAGTTTGTCTAAAGTCAAGGTTCATCTATATACTTAACACTTTTTGTAGGTAGTAGTGCTTTGAAGCTACATACCACCCCCTCCCATCCCATTCCCACCTATATACACCACCCATCCTCCACCCTGTCCCCTGTGACAGTACTGCATTGAAGAACCTTTGAACATTTTCAAAACTTGCATTAGATTAAGTTTTCTGTCAGTGTTTCTAGACATTCAATCAATCACCATGGTTACATAGCACTCATGACTGATGAGTCTGCAGTCCAAGTTGACCAAATTGATCATCGTAATGATGGAGTCCTTTCACTGAGCCAATGAAATGTCGGGAATGATCCACAAATATTTTAGCGGGACTATTTCTGTCGCTGCCAATTTGTCATCATATTTGTAATTTTGCAAGTTGTTGAGAGTTGCCACTGCACTAGCCAGGTGGGATTCAGTCAGATTTGAACCAAGCACAAAGTAACTTCCCTAAAAAGCTGCATTTCTATGTGCTACATTTTGTGAGCATTACAATTAGGGTTCAGAATTCAAAACAATGGATAACATACACTCACCATTTCAGTCAGCTGATTTCCATTTTTCAATTTAATTCATTTTGTAAGTGAGATTGTGAACATTTATGGGCATGTGTGCATTCAATACATGAGTCCAAAGTAGAGCCCAAGTGAATTGGACAGCAATCAAAATTCAATGCAAGAATATTGATTTTGGCACACCTGGCAAAAAAGGGTAAGCCAATTTGTACATGACAGAAAAAAACATCTTTGTGACAACCTCACAATCATATATTTGTCCATTGGTATAATACCACCCAGGAGTACCACTTTTTGAAGTACTTTTATTTTTGCGCTAGGCAAATTGAGCGGGAAATGCAAAAATTAATGTAGCGCAAATACCACTTACACAATATTTCTAAGAATATTTTGTTTGCTTACCTGAGGAAACTTTCTGTTTACAATTCACTTGAATTTTTTCAGCCCCAAACTTTCATGTGGGGACTGAAGAAATCACAATCGCATGTCAAATAGAACAAAATCATCGCCTGATGGAAATAATTATTGTAACAATCATACAAAGACACTTTATGCATAAAACTGCAGATTGGGGAACCCAGAAAGCATTGTGCATTGGATATACATGGGATATCATAAAGTTTGCATTGAGTGAATGAATCAAAATTAACTAATACCAGTGAGATTATTAAAGCAATACTGTAAGATTTTGATCAGATATATTTTTGAGTAAAAACAGCCTAAAATGAAAGAATGTGACTGTCCAATAACGTTTTCAAATGTTTTTTGTGAAAAACTTGTTTTGCTACAGAAAAATTGATAAAAAGCACAAGCATGCTTTCCTATGTTAATACACATGGAATTAAATTCGGGATCCCAAATTTAATTCAACAAATGGCCATAACAGAAAAAGTAGGCACAGTTAAATAAAATTGTTTGGAGGGAATTAATATCTACCAAAAACAAACCCAATCAGCTAAAAAAATTGAAAGCCATTGGTGACAGGTGGTGCTACATTTTTAACACTTTATAGTATTGCTTTAAGCGATTAGACCTATATTAAAAAAAATAATTGATCAAATATGTCTGAATTTTCATGAAGATGCTGCAAGCATTGGACTTGTAGCTAAACAGAAACAGGCTGCAAAGAGAGGAGACTGACATGAAACTGTCAGATTTATGACAAGATGCGCAGACCATTGCAATAGCTACTGGCTACTCTCATCCACCATGGCTAAGTTTGATTATAACCTGTACATGTACTTATTGATGAACTTTGCAACAAGAAACAGGCTGAAAAGAGGAGACTGACATGGAACTGTCAGATTTATGACAAGATGCACAGACCATTGTAATAGCTACTGGCTACTCTCATCCACCATGGCAAAGTTTGATATAACCTGTACATGTACTTTATTGATGAACTTTGCAATTTGAAAATGAGATAATCTATTATACTTGTGTTGTTTTATGAGCTGAAATCCAGAAGAACGGATGTAAGGGGTTGAACTTTGTACTCTAGGGATTGGATTTTGTTTGGAAAAGTTGTGAAGCATGTTTGCATAGCATGGCAAAAAGCACAGGAAGTCTTTAGGCTTAGTCTAAGCTACGGGGAGGGGCAACTTTGATATGAAGATGATCATATGCATAACCAGTAAAATAAGTGTAAATTGGGTACTGTTTTAATGATAAGAATGCTCAATGAAATAATGTGATAAGATAGTACTGAATTTGCACCTTTTGCTCAGAATACAGACTTCACGAGCAGACTGCTAGCCCCGGACTGCTAGCCAATGACCAATACATTTTACTATTTTGATTTCTCTCAGAATAGTATGTTATCACTATAGTGTGACAGGGAACTTAAAGGAGCAATTCATGATTCACTTTTCACCCTCAAGGTCACCTCTATCAAAATTGATTTTTTTAGCTAAATATATAAGAATCCTCAACTGGTATAAGTTACGATCCCCAAACCATTCTTTCATATGTGCTTGCATTTTAACGAAAAGTGAGAAAATGTGTCATTTCCAATTATTGTCTGGGCCCCGACAGTAATTACAACATAGTAGCCTATGGGGATTTTTAAAATGCTGAAAAGCTTGTAACTTGGAAACGAATGGCAGGAATCAAGCGAAATTTTCAGTATATATTTATAGTGTATTCTTCTTTTTATTCAACAAGAAAAGAGGCACGCCTTTTGTCACATCAAAATCATGAATTGCACTTTTAAACAGTTTGCTTTTAATATTTAAGTGAAGTAAGGACTTCTAACAGTGGTGGTAGTTTCGTTAAAAACACAAAAGTGTTTAAATGGGGTGACTGCAGCTTGATCATGTCTATATACCCCTGCCACTGGGAGTCGGAAGTAGCTGAAAGGAATGGCTCAATTTTCTTCATCAGTCTGGATCAGCGTAAAATCTTGAAGGAATGGTGAATCAGATATAGGTGGTACCAACAGTTCTAGCAC
>JXSR01S002814.1:118421-129881 GCA_000969725.1 Ophiothrix spiculata | reverse complement strand
TTTGCAATACTTTTGTTGCAAATGTATACACTTTGCAAACAGAGATCTTTAGGAAATCTAGAATCTTACTGTTTCAGTTCATGGGCTGATAATGGTGGTAAATGGACTGATAATTTGGAAAGGTTGGCTAAGTCTGTATCAGATGAGGTAATGATTGCTCCATATTGAAAGTAAATATGTACAGTGTGTCCCAGAATGAAGTTATCAAGATTTCAACACCACATAATTCAAAAACCAAAATATTCCAGGCAATGAAACTTGGTGACAATCATACCTGATGTCTTGACTTGCTGTGGTGCAAAAATAAAGAAAATCCATGCATTAGTTTTCTGGAAGCGAGTGTTTGAAGCTCCACAGGGGTTTGGACACTTTTCTCAGTTTGGATAAGTTGTACAATTCTCACGGCGATTTGCAACATAACCATGTAACGAAGAACGCCATTATTACATACATAATCATGATAATCTTTGACCAATTATAAGTGTCCTTGTTTTCAAGATTATTTTAACCTAAATCTGGTTCCTTTTTATATGTAAAATTTATTTAATATATTTTATTAGGTAATCGTTCAGGAAAACCATTTAGCGGGCCATTTGAAAGCACGCTAAAGGGGTGTGGTACCCTGGTAGCAGTGGTTGTAGGAATATGGTAATTCAAAGCAAACATAACACCTCATTTGTCAATGGAGAACAGAGTATCATGATTGACCAATACCTGGAAAGTGCAGGTATCATTGAAACAATGGAAAGATTTATTTAATATTTCCAGGAGCCAGATATCCTCATCGCATGAGTAGCCCATCTTAAAAATGTCGCAAAATATTTAGCTTATGGTATTAGATGACAGAAGGAACTGCAAAAAGGAAGCGTTTGAATGCCAAGGTAGAAGCCGAGTTAACATTCAGCTGATCCTTTACAAAGACTCCAAGGCATCATCCAGGAGAAGCAACATGCGAAAGAAAACAGCAATGTTGGTAAAGATGACTTCTTTGCTCGCATACTTCTGCTGCGAATTACAGCTGGATTTTTACGTCCTCTCCAAACTGGGAAAAGTGTCCAAATTCCTCTGGAGCTTTAAACGCTCACTTCTAGAAAATTAGAGAATGGATTTTCTTAATTTTTGCACAAAAGCAAGTGGAGACATCAAGCATGATTGTCACCAACTTTCATTGTCTAGGATAATTTAGTTTTTGAATTATGTGGCATTGAAATCTTGATAACTTCATTCTGGGACACACTGTATATAGCACAATGCCTTTCCATTAGGCCAACAAAATTGTTTGGTTGCCCACCACCGACCTACCCTATTTTTCAGCCCAACCCAAACTCTTTTTTATTGAAAAATATGCAAAATTTACCGAAATTTACAAAAAAAGTCATATTTTAGCTTTTTTCGATATTCAACCCTCAAAATGTTTAGGATGTCCCTAATCACTATAAGAGGTATTTGATTGTTTTGATTTGATGTTGCGGGGGAAGTTATGAAGGCTGAAGCCGCCGATCGACCTAGCAGTCCATGGAGGAGTATTGAAAAAAAAGGGAAAACAAAAACAAAAACTACCGACCGACCATCTCTGAAAAAAGCTGTGGAGGGCAACCAAACAATTTTTTTGGGCCTTAGCCATCTTCAACTGGCATCTGGATCAAAACTCCTAGCTTTACTTCCATATTTTGCCCCAACAACTTGTGTTTTTCGTTGTTCCATTCGGGTCATAGGGCCGGACACATTCGCTCTTATATTACCCAAGCCGTGAATGATATTGGACAAGTGAAAGTGTTTTGATGTTATACTTCAGTTTGGCAGAACTCACAATTTGGATACGATCTGAATTTGGATACCCACTTATCAAAAATATATCAAAATTCTGATACCAGTATCAGATTTGGGATAAGGAGGGTATCCGAATTCTGATACGCCTGTCAGTGGCGCAGGTAACAAATCGATAGCTCAAGCTGGCAAGTATGTGTAGAAAATCTTTCTTGCATCCGCGATAAATGTACCTGTGAAAATTTCATTTCCATCTGTGCAAATTCCATTAAATTTATGTTTTTAAACACGGCCTGATCACAGAAAGCAACATGATTTCGGTTGTGATAACTTCTTTAATCCAAATTCATATACGTATCCGAATTGTGAGTTACGCCAAACTCTATACATTACACATAGGCCTACCACTATATCAGGGATGCCACTTTTCAGACTTTTGTCTGAATTCCTACTTTTTTGTCAATCTTTCTCTGTACAAAAGAATAGGCAAATTTGAAAATTCAGGGTTTTTCAGACATTTTCAGACTTTTTGAATAGTATTGAGTGGCATCCTTGTATGATAGCTATGGTAACACAGAGCATTGCATGAAATCATTACAATATGAAGTCTTGTAATTGACAGGCCATATTTCCCTGGATTGTTTTCCTTTCTGAGAAATTCAGGAAACTGACAAGATTTCCCCATCTCACTCACCACATACACATCAGTATAGCAGGCATGAGATTTGTCAGTTTTGAAGCTGATTTCAGAGTTCTTGATGTTAGAAGTTTGCTGTTTTCAGTTTGATCTCAGAAATTCCACAATTTTGTTTATTTTCGACCCATTTTGAAGGTTTTTTTAAAAAACAATACCACATCTTTTTAAGATCTTGCAGTCTTTTTTTTCATACCTGGATGGTAAAAATGAGTTCTGTCTGTATGTCTGTCAGGCTATGCATTTAAAATATTTGAAACTGATATTTGGCATAGGGGTAGGGACCAACAGCCCAAGGTTTGTTAGTAAATAGCTTTGTAAAGAATCAGGTTTATGATTGCTATGGGTCTTACAGGGATTGCCCATAATTTTCCAAAATTTGAAAAGTCTACAGAATCATGAGTTAGTACCCACTTAATACTTCAAACACATTAAAAGTCAAAAATCAACAATCGTTTTACTCACCTTAATTATCACATTATGTGTCTCTTCAATGAAATTTGATAGTATTTGATTGTATTTAATTTTTATATACGTTTTGAGTTTGATAGCCTATCAGAGACTGAAAGGCCAAATTTGATACCCTTTGTGAGACTTCAAAAGCACCTGGTTAGTTTTGATACCCTAAATTTCAGGACTCTGACCCGTCCAGGACTTTTGGCAGGCGGGTGATTACCTTCTACGTAATATACCAATGAGAATAAAACTCTCCCCATTTGGTCAATCCCTCTCCCAGACTACAACAAATGCTACATATGTTACATTCTGTGTATTCTTTACACATTTAGCAAAGAACAAATCCTACATCATTTCACATGATAGCAACATAGACAAGAAGAATAAATGTGATCGCCCGAGGCCCCGACTTGAACCAGGAAACCTCACCTCCGTTTACTCACCCAAGAGGTAGTCAACTATGTAATCTGCCCACGGCGGGGAGGTTGTAGGCCGTACGTTGCTTTATTTGGCAGATCTTGACAGGCGAGGAACTGTTAATGTGTGAATTTAGCACTAATTTGGTGAAACATGGCAAAGAAAATTTGATTTAAAAAAAAAAAAGTGAGGTATGTGTGCATTGCAAAGATAATCTTTGCCTAACAGGGCTATAAAGGTAGTTCCTGACAGACAAGGAACTGTTAAAGTGTGAATTTAGCAATAATTTGGTGAAAAATTGAAAAGAGAATTTGATTTGTTTAAAAAGTGAGGTATGTGTGCATTGCAAAGATAATCTTTGCCTAACAGGGCTATGTAGAAAGGAATCAGAAGTAGTTCCTGACAACCAAGGAACTGTTAAGTGTGAATTTAACACAAATTTGGTGACAAATTGCGATGAGAATTTGATTTGTTTACAAGGTTAGGTAGAATGTGCGTTATTGCAAGTAGTTTCTTGACAGCAATCAGCAATAGAACTGAATGTGTGAATTTAGCACTAATTAGGTGAAACATTGCAAAAGAGAAATTGATTTGTTTTAAAAAGGTAAAGTAGGAATGTGTATTACGTAGATAATCTTTGCCCGACCAGGTAAAAGGGAATCAGAGGAAGTTCCTTAACAGCAGGGAACTATTAAAGTGTGAATTTAGCACTGATTTGGTGAAAAATTGTGATGAAAATTGATTTGTTTAAAGAAGCAATCTTCTAAAATTTAGTTTTCAGTGTCATATTATAGATGATCACTAAAGAGTTTTAAGTTTTAACATTTCACATTTCAAGTTGTTACTCCATTTTTATTTTACGCACAGTTTTGTATTTGCAGAGCCGCCTATATGATACTGTGTAATATTATTCATACTTGCCATAATTAGACACATTTTCATGTATATCTCCAAAATGGATCATAACTCAGCTGTGAAATTTGGCACAGGTTATGAGAAAAATATGGGTAACATTTTGATGGTTCTCAATAAGGTTGCATAAAGTTGAAGCAATCAGACCATGCTCCTTTAATAATTTGGGTAGGAATACATAATAAGTAGGACATAGGTAATCTATGCCTTACAGAACTTGGATGAAAAGAATTAGAGGCAGTCTCTTGACAGAAGAGAAACTGTTATTAAGTGGGAATTTAACTGATTTGATGAAACGATATGAAAAAAATTCGTGTTAAAAGTCGAACGGTTATACGTATGAGGTCCTTACTAAAACTAATCTGTCCAAATGGGGATTCTTGAAAAGGGACGGGGATGAAGGGAGTTGAAGGCAGTGTTTTGACAGTGTAGGAATAGTTGTAGCATTTATTAAGCATTAGTTTGGTGACATATTGGGAAAATATTTGATTGTGTTAAAAAGTCAGTAAGTAATACACACAAAATATGTATTAAAACAATCTGCCCAAATGGGGATCTGCAGAAAGGATTTGAGATGAAAGGAATTGGATGCATTTTCATGATAGATCAGGAACTGTTAAGTACCAAGTTGGTGAAACAATGATAGAAACTATTGTGTTGAAATGTATGGTTGTAATATGTACATGAAGTACATGTTGGGACATTTGGGACATGAAGTATACATATTGGGACATATTAGTTTGGTGACATATTGGGAAAAATATTTGATTGTGTTAAAAAGTCAGTAAGTAATACACACAAAATATGTATTAAAACAATCTGCCCAAATGGGGATCTGCAGAAAGGGTTTGAGATGAAAGGAATTGGATGCATTTTCATTATAGACCAGGAACTGTTAAGTACCAAGTTGGTGAAACAATGATAGAAACTATTGTGTTGAAATGTATGGTTGTAATATGTACATGAAGTTCCTACAAAAACAATCTTCCCAAATGGGGATTTGCACAAAGGGATCGGGATGAAAGGTATCGGAAGCAATTCCTTGACAGCTCAGGAACTATTATAGTGTGAATATAGCACTAATTTGGTATAATATTGCGAAAAATACTGGATTGTGCTAAAAGGTGGAGGTAATATGTGTGAAGTATATCTAGGCTCTTTTCAATAATTTGCTCAAATGAGTTAGCATGAACGGAACCATATCAATCATATCAAACTTTATTTCCATAAAATTGTACAAGTAAACATCAAAAAACATATAAACAAAACAGGCAATATTTATGGAGGAGTGGACTAGAAGGCCAGAAAGGCCTGTTTGATAGTCTACCCCTAAAATAACTTACACATGAAATGTATAAAAAAAACCAATAAAACAAAAGCAAAACAAGACATGCCAAGGACGGGCTCAAAAATCGAAAAACACTGAGAGAGAATAATGAAATCACTAAGTTTCAAGAATACCATATTAGTTCTTGCTAATTAGCTAGAGCAGGTTGGATATTGATTTAGAATAAGTCAAGGTTCTTGATAACCCAGTAACTGTTTAAAGTGTGACTTTAGCGCTGAATAAGTAAACCATTACAAGACAATTTGATCAAAAATAAGTTAGATTTTCTAGTTTTAAAAATATGGTATGAAGCAGGGCACTTTGTTCTGCACAATTGGAGTGAATATAGGATATAAACTTGGAAGTAACTAGGAAATCAAACTTGGAAGTAACTGACTTCCCAAACAGCTCAAAACTGTTGATTTGTGGGTTTAACATTAATTTGATAGAAAATTGCAAAGAAAATTTGATTGTAGAATGCTTTTAGTTGAAGAATAATGTATGAGGTTGAAATGTTCCTAAAGCGGATGCAAGAAATACAACTTGGGTTCTTTGACATCAGAGGAACTGTATCTGTGTGACTTTAGTGCCAATTTACTGGAAATTTTTTTTTATTGTTTTGTTGGTACTAAAATAAGTAGAAAAATCTTGAAGAATTTTAAACCAAATGCAAAATTGTGCTCACATTTTAGCTCTTTGGATGTACCACTATGTTGTAGAGATGATTGTCAGATATCAGCACTGGTGTGTCTGGGGCATTTCGAGGGGGTGAAGAGAGAAGTAACATTAAGCAAAATTTACTTTTTACAATCTTGTGGGGTTGACTTCTTCAATTTAAGCACTCTTCCCCAAAATGATGTTCATCACTGTATGTGTGGTAGTTTCAAGATAACAAATAAATTATTTCAAAAGGAGATTGTGACAAAAAAGTTCTTCACAAAAACTGATAATTGTGAATAAGGTTACATTTGCTTTAATGGTCTCCTTTCATATTCGTTTTTGCAGGTCAAGCCGTATGGTATTGTGGAGGCTCACCGGCCAGATGGACCCCAGAAGCAGGACCTGATCTCAGTGCATGCGTATCCGTGTGGGTGCAGAACATCACTAAATTGGTAAGTCAGAGATACTCAGGCTGTGTTTACACCACAAGTTTAAATAAAAAGGAATTCCACTCTTTAAATTCATACCATTGACAGGTTACATGGAATGATTGCCCTTTTTGTCCAGGACCAGCTTACCCCCAGGTTGAGTTCCATGGCAGTTCAATATTTTATGTGGAGCAGTATCTATAGAGAGTTTAGAATCTGGAATTTAAACTTGTGGTTCACACACAAGCATATAGCCGAGACTAGGTCACTAGCTTGTTTGCTGATCACAGAAAACTGTGAACTGAGGAGGAGGTCTTCATCACAACTTATCAGGAACTTTCATCTTGGAAGATATGAAGATGTTTTTTACAGCCCATGACCGCACTGGTTACAAGTCGCTATTTTCATGAAGTAAGTCCAGTAGAATAGATTTAATTCAACTTTTTATGTTACCACCTGGAGGATTGACAACATTCATTACTGTAGAAGAGACCAAAGAAATTAAAAAGGAGAATCTGTGCTTGCCGCCACTTTGATTTGACCTACTGTCTATGCATCAAGTGAAGGTTTTACGCAATCTGCTAAGCAATCGGACCTTTTTATTAATAACAACTCTACTCCATGCGCAATGACAAGATGGCGGTGAGCACATATACCTGTTTTAATTTCTTTGGTGCAGGTAAATTTGTTGAATAAAACAATGTGTGATCAAAATCCAATATTTTATATTAAACAAGGGTAAAAAATGTATCCATTATCAAATGGACTACAAATTCAAGAAGGCACTTAAATAGCCAAACTGCCCAAAACCAGCAGACAACCGACTGTTGAGTTTTAAGGAAGTGGCCCCAAAAATTCAGGTTATTTTCTTTCTACATTAAAAGAATGCAGATCTATATAATATCCTTCTTGATACTGAGAAGTATTACATTACAAGGTGGTCAGTGGCTGTAGGCCCTATGAAGGTTTATTGTGTGTCATTCTAAAAATAAGCAAAGTCTATCCTGTTGTGAGAGTCTTGTAAGCTTCTGTTTTACAGATGTTGTACATATGCAATTTTTTAGCATCTAGTTTATTAGATTTGATCAGGTTTCTTATTTGTTTGATTGTGTTGCCTTGGTGTTGCCATGGTAAATGGTCAGCATGACTTTGATGAGAATTGAGACCTCAGTATCATGTGGTTTCATGGTTTGAGATGACTGCTGAGTTCTGAAGGAAATGTTGTTAGGTCATTGTTAGGTTAATATCAAGCAGAGTGAGTCTTGCCATAAATTTAGCGCAGTTGACTTGGGCCACAGTATGCAAAACAAGAGTGGTTAATTGACTGTGGCCATCCTATTGTGTTCAACATTTGTCGCCATTGATTTACCTGAATACCACATATTTCCACCACTAATATAAAATGGACACTTTATAAAACCTAGGGTATGATATAAAGGGTCCCATTTTCAAATACCGAGTCAAATCAACTTGGGTCCATCTGAGGTCATTTAAGTTTTGGCTCTATCTTCACAGGTTCTGTAGGTGACTTGGGCTATGGTGTTAATGGTCAGTATTAAACAGACTGAGTCGGTCACATTCATCCATCTGAGATCCAGTTTGACTTAGGCTATCATTAGACTCAGTCCATCAGTCTTACATAAACTGCACACGCGCTTCACTGTGTTGGTTTGTGACGACTGATTCACATTGCTTGAAAAAAGAAGAGCACTTTTTATTAGCATTTATTTATGACGTCTGACTTATGAATAAACAATACGTGTTTACTACTTTAGACTGCGTCATGTCCAGCGTACTTGAGTGCTAACTTACGCACCGCGCGCGCGGTGCCCGTGAAACGCTCGTTATCGCGCACGCATAGCTTACGCCAAACGGCAATTTTGCAATCATAGAATGCACTGCTTTGTCTCGCTGAGGAGTGAATTTGCCGATTGTTTTTGCTTTTATTCTTGAAAAAGGTAAGAATTGTGCAATTTTTGATATAGCTATAATTATCCTGCATGGCTAGTGGTTTTTTAAATGTAGATTATATGTTATTTAGTGTTGTAAATTGAGTAAAATGAAGCAAAATATGTTACGAAAATTAGTCAAAGTGGTGAAGCAAGATGGCGACTTTGAAAAAACTTTTTAGGAGGTATTCAAATTTTTTGAATAAATTACCATTATTGATGAGAGTGAACGTCATCATACAAAGTCATGATCGATTAGTCTTTACTGCGCAGAATCCTTCTCTACTGCGCAGAATCATGGCACCGTAAATCCGGTGCCAAGTGCTCGCCTTTTTTTCATGTAAAGTTTCCAGTCGCCAAATGGCCCGAACAACAGGAAGTGAGGGAGACCTCATTTGGCGACTGGTGGATCCAGTCTAGGCTATCATGGTATCATGGGTCCAGATGTAAACAAATTGAGTTAATGAACTTGGTCCATCTGAGGCCAACATATTTCTACCACTGATTACACAAAAACATTAGGCAACTTAGGCTATGGTGTCAAAGCACCATTTGTAGAATGAGTTAGCATGCATACAACAGCTGTGTTTGCTGTCATCTTCTGATTAAGTGTTATCTATTTCATTTGTTTTCTCTGGAGACTAGCTGCACTATGTTGGGGTTATTGATCATTTATGAGACATTTTGTGAACTTTATTAAAGATGAGTTCATTATCATCAGAGGAAAAAAGGTTAATGGAACTGACTCAAGATTGCAAAACCATGAGGACAATCATCAAAATTTCCAAATGTCTCATTCAGTGCTCGAATTGAATGAGACACAGTCGCTGGCCAGGCCATGCAGTAACTGTGGACAGTCATTGCACAGTGGACATTTAGGTCGATTTATAATATAGTCTTTAACACTGGGGCAATCTACACAGAGTACAGATCTATCCAGATGCATGTGCATCTCCAAGATCTGTGTAGATTCCCCCAGTGTGGAAAATAAGGCCAAATGGTACCAAAATTGTATCTTGTGGTGTCTTGAATTTTTGGTTAATTAAGGTTCAGCACTCCTAGAGATAATATACCAAAATTGTATCTTGTGGTGTCTTGTAAGGTTCAGCACTCCTAGAGATAATTAGTCCCAAATGCAATTGTGGTATGAATAGATTTTGTAAATTAGGTTACAATGAACAGTGAAGCATGAAGAGGCCATTGCAAATTCTGGGATGCATAGTGCATTGGTAATCACCTGCATTTATTTTACTTTTTATTTGATTTACATTAATTTTTGTAGGATCCTGTCTCAATGAATTTCTCAAGTATGACAACCTTTGATAAACTAGACTGAGTCGGAGAAACATCGCAGACAATTACATGTCAAAAATCAGTAGTCTTTTTCGGCAGACAATCTTGAAAAACGCGTTTCAAAATGGGTGCTCCTTATGTATGGACAACTTGTGAACATTCTGTCACTTGGTTTACTATTTCAGTCAGAAATCAGTGTGTGAGTTCATTGACTGCTTACAAATTCTGTATTTGATATGAATGGCACAAATTAATTACTTGTTGGAGCTCAGCCAAATTGATTTATCCGACAAATCAATGACTTAACCTAAAACCATCAATTTGAAAGGAAAGATCCGAAGGTCAAGTACAAAATCTAGTATGAATCAAGGCTTTTTCTGATGACATTTTGAGTTAGGTATAGGGAGGGGCACTCGTCAATGACAAGAGGGTGTAAAAGACTTCTTAAATACACCCTTAATGCATATTTCTGCAAGCCATTGTAAATGATCGGAAGATAATTAACAGGGGTCAATTTCAATATTGTTTGAAATGCATCAATAATGCAGTGTTAGATTGAAACCCTTAATTAACTAATGTGCACCTCTTGATTCAGTATCATTTTGGAAATTTCGAATATGTAAAATCCCGATACCTAATGATGTATCATTTGTTTACGAAGGGATGTTATTGGTGTGGTTACATTTTGGTGAAATCAGCCCCTGGTCTTTTTTAGAGGTGCTGGATATGGACCATAAATACATAAGCTATTTTGGAAAATGCAATTTTGTGATATTAATGATTGTTCACATCATGTTCATGTTACCCTTATAATTATGATCAAAAGCCACCTTATTACATAGATTTTTTACAATCTTGTCAATAAAGAGTGTCCCCACTGTATCGGTTCTCCAATCTAGATCGATGTCCTTTCACAGCTGTCTTGGAAGTCGTTGAACTTGGATGTGTAATGATTAAATGAATTACTAAGCTAAACGGACACGATGAATCAATAGCATTTACATTTTATTTAACTGAAAATCATCAAACTTTGACAGCTCAGCAAATATGTTTTACAAGCAGAGGGCCCAGCTTCTGTAGGTAACTTTTGACGACACTGTTGACTTTATCAAAACTTATCACTACACAAACTTTATTAAGGATCAAGGGGTAGTTAACGATGGGTTTGGTCTTGAGATGCGTTAACGATGCATTTAAATGTTATTGAAATTGGTCCCAGGTTTTGACAGGTAATTGTCTGTTGCGTTGTCTGTATTACATAGCAAAATAGTTCCTTGAATAAATTGATCCAACTCTGAATATTTAGAGTCGCAACATTTTTCTTGGTACCAAAAATTTAGACGTTGTTTTACAATAGTAGTCAACATCTGGGTTATACACAAAAGCTATTTCAACCCCTGGTTGTGCACACATTATTAAATGCATATTTTGTAGAAAAATACTTGAGAGAGATCAGTACTCTGAGATCTGACCTGCACACCAGCTGTACCCTTTATATGCAAGAGGTTTTTGGTTCGAGCCCTGGTCAGCAATACCGCCGGGCCATGTCTCCTTTGG
>JXSR01S002814.1:94515-107719 GCA_000969725.1 Ophiothrix spiculata | reverse complement strand
TTCTAATCCAGGCCATGGTTATTTATCAGTTATTCAGATTATTCATGACAAGTTTGTGAGACTTTACAATATTGCCTTCTACAAATTGATGAGATTTGATAAAGATCCAACGCAAAAAGTCAAAACTTGATTTGATGTGAGTTCTTGAACTTGGAAGATTTATAAAAGATTTGAAGATTCTAATACAGGCCATGGTTATTATCAGTTATTCAGATTATTCATGACAAGTTGGTAAGACTTGAAAATATTAACCTTCTACAAATTGATGACATTTGACAAAGATCTAACCAAAGAAAGTCAATCCTTATAAGATGCAAGTTCTTGAACTTGAAGATAGTATAAAAGGTTAGCAATTCTAACCCAAACCATGGATATTTATCAGTTTTTCAGATTATTAATGACAAGTTGGTATGATTAAACAACATTGTCTTCTACAAATTGATGATATTTGACAAAGATCTTAGGAAAAAAGTCAATCTTGGTTTTATGCGAGTTCTTGAACTTGAAGATACTGAAAAAGATTACAAAATTCTAATCCAGGCCATGGTTAAGTATCAGTTAATCAGATTAGTCCTGACAAGTTGGTGAGATTTAACAAATCAGATCTGAATTTGATCAGGAACTTGATATGAGTTCTTGAACTTGAACCTTAGATAAAGATCACAGATTAAGAATTAAGGTCATAATTAAAAACAAGCCAAATCATCTGCATTAAGTCAATGAGATTCAATGAGGAATTTATTAATAATCTGCTGGTCAGGCGCGTAGCCAAGATTGCATACCCGGGGTGCGCAATAATATTACAATTCTCGACAGAAACAGGGACGGGGTCATGGGGCCGCTAAAAGGGTAGCACCACTGGTGGGGGCGAAGTCCCCATAAAATATTGATTTTTGCATTCGGAAACTTCTAGGAATGCAATTCTGGGCTATTTTGAAACGATCAAGTGTTTGTTTTGTTTTTTCTTTTTTCGTTATCCAATTTTGTTTTTGGCTGTAGACCCCTGGTGTGTGCTTGCCCCCTCCGCACCCCCTGCTACGCCAATGCTGGTGATACAATTTCTTGAACTGCAGATGGCTAAACCTATCATTTAAAGGCCATTTGTGAATATAATAATTAAAGTTTTCCTTCCCTCAGAAGTAGTGGCATTTTGATGGAACACATAAATGAGACCCAAAATATAAATTTATAAGCTGATCAGTCAAAAAAGGTACTTACTAATAAACAGGTCTTGACAGGAGATTTTTACCTTGAAAGTTCAAAAAACCCGATAATGAGCTAATAAGAAGTTGTATGACATGATAAGCAGCAAATTTGACAACCAACTTTCTCAAGTTATTTTTTCCAATCGTATCCCCAACAAAACATGTAGATTTGACAACCAATCCTTCAGCTCATTTCTGATGAGTATCTAAGGTGCATCCCAAGATAAAATGATCTTGGAATCAGCTCTTTCAAAAATCAATTCCTGATAATGGTATCTAATGGTCCATCCCTAAAGTGACTATCAGATTCTGAAGTATTTGATAATGGCTGGAAATTTTGAAATATTTACATATTGTGCATCCCTAATGAGACAAGCAGATCTGACAATCAACACTTTCAAGTCATTTCTGATAGCAGTATCTAATGGTCCATCCCTAAAACAGGACAAGCAGCTAGTTTGACAATCAACCCTTCAAGCCTTTTCTGATAGCAGTATCTAATGTTGCATCCCTAACATGACAAAATGACTTGATAATCAGCTCTTCAAATCCATTTCTGATAATGGTATCTAATGGTCCATCCCTAACACAGGACAAGACCATATATTTAGAGATGTATATTTCTGCCAGAATGAGGTTCTGAGCACCCTCAGCGTCTCTAGCTCAATTTTTCTCTTTCTATCCATCTCGCTGTCACTAATTACCTTTCGCAACCCAGTTGATAAGGGTAGGTGGACCACCTTATATGGTCTGGTTAACTTGTATTCTGGTTTTGTCTGGATAATGGTCATCCACCTGGTAGGTTAGGACATCTTCATCCTAGAGATAGCTGTAACACACAACATCAGACCATTCTGAGTATCTAATGGATCATCCCTAACACAGGACAAGCAGCTAATTTGACAATCAGATCTCCAAGTCATTTCTTATAACGGCTGGAAATTGTGAAATCACTGGCAGGCATTCGCAGCTAAAAGGAAGAAAGCGATGATCATACAATTCCTGCATTAGTGATTATCTGTTTGCTTTTTTCTGTGACCTACAAAGATTGCTGTAACAGTTTGTAAAAATGGTCTACAGCTGTTGAACTTTGCTGGATTAATCCGGGACTAAACGAGTATATTTGATGAAACGAAGAATGTCTGAAATATTTGCTGATTTAGCGAAAGTATGCCAGATAGCGCAATCAATTGTTTAATCCATCAACTTGGAAGTGTAATCAAACGATGCAGTTCTGCACTGTTAGACTAGATCAAACCAGTTTTTGATAATGATCATGTGGATTTATAGTGCGAACAAATCTACCTGAACCAGAGCTCAAGGCGCAATTACAAAAAGTCTTGCACTACAACATAAATTAAATACAAATACATGCATGGCAAAGGAAACAAACAATCGGAAACTAAAAGAGAAGCTTACATTTAGGAAAATGCTTGATTCATTAAACGAGTTAGTAGATTTGTCTTGAATTGTCACATTTTCATTTTTCAGTGCATTGCTCATCAATCTAAATAGGTCTGCCCGCCTGCTGCTATGGTACCTGTCTCATTGTACAGACGATTCATTTCATAGGGAAATCAAACTGACACTCGTCATAATTATTTGGACACATCTAGGACAAACTGTGGCACTCTGTATTCTTTTGAGGAATCCACCTAAAGTGTGTCTCATTAGCATACCATTCACCATTATAGACATACGGTTTGATAGGTTCAGTGTTCTAGAGAGGTCCCAATGCAAGATGGCAAGAAGTGCCGTAACGTGCACTTATGTTGATTGGTTTTAGGAAGTCATGTGAGTCGCGATCCCAGAAATGAAGCATAAATTTGTACTACATTGTACCTGGTTTCGTAGTAATTTTGTCTTGATTTTTATTAACCTTAAACTAAAAGTTTGTGCAGCCGTTGTGCCACAAATACACCTCTAATAGAAACTGTCCTTTTGGAGAATCAATCTGGCAATTACTAGAGATAATGCAATATGTATTATTGTGTACTATGTCATTCTTGTTTAACCATCATGTTGGACATTCACTTCCTTTAACAAATCATAAAATGAAAGATTATTCATCTTTGAACATTGTCTAAATGTAAGCGTTCTTCATTTTTTTTTCCTGTAGGTAGCTTAATCTTGGCAATTGGTCAACATGGCTTATACAAGCTACAATCAGGGGTAAAAATTGATGGAATGGATTGTTTTGGATTCATCCATTAACTCCAACACTTTTGGCCACTTTACTACTTGTTTGTTTAAAAACTATCACCTTAGTAATTTGCATATCAAAAATGACATATTTCCACCTGGGTTAGAACCCAGGACCCCTTGCACCTTGGTACAATAACTATGTCAAGCCACTACTCACACACTGCCATGGCAGCAATTTCATGAACAAAGCTAACTCCAGTTTATGACGTATTCAGACTGGGGTGACTTTCTTAACTTTGTGGAATGGGATATTGTGAGATTCATTAGGGTTCTGGTTAGAAGCAATAACAACTACCATGCACAAGAGATGGTTCAAGCCAAGAGATTCAAGTCAATTTGAAGAGGTAGTTCACTTCAATTGTTGCAAATAACACTCACTGCTGATCTGTTCCCTCGTCGCCCTGTTTCAATGTGTTATGTAATGATGATGTTGCATTTGTTTGGATCAGTATTAAGTGGGGAATGGAGAAAATAGGGAAGATCAGTGACATGTATAGCAGACTGTGTTCACACTTTTTCCTTGATTGTAGCTCCAAGTCTAGATAAGATAAGATGGTCTGTTTGTTGTTGTTGTTTTCAATTTAGCTGACTGTGTTCACACTTTTTTCTTGAGTGTAGCTCCAAGTCTAGATAAGATAAGATGGTCTGTTTGTTGTTGTTGTTTTCAATTTAGCTGACTGTGTTCACACTTTTTTCTTGATTGTAGCTCCAAGTCTAGATAAGATAAGATGGTCTGTTTGTTGTTGTTGTTTTCAATTTGTAATGCCAAATGGATGGATCAGTCAGTTTAAGTTGTGATTGTCTTGTCATATCCCATCATGTCTGCTTTTGGAAATAGATAAGTCAGTTGCTTACTGGAGTTCCTGGTGTTATAACTATTATATCGTTTTTGAGTAGTAAAATCATTTGCAGACTACACTATTAGTAATTTGGGCGTCACACTAAGGTGGTTTAGACTAAAAGATGCAGTTAAAAACTTCAAAGTGCGTAATGCCAACCTTGTGCTTGGAAATTTAAGGATCAAGCATGACAAGCTAATATATTGATACATGTGTTGTTTTGGTTGTAACAATTTGATGTGGATTGAATTGACGTTTGTAGATTGAGTTTAACTTTGGTCACAACAAACCATTGTCATTGTAGTAATTATGCAACTTTGATGTATAGCTTCATTGTGTTTAGTTGCAGTAAGCAATTATGTCTTTGCAATTTAGAGTTATCACAAAGCAGTAGACCTGATTTACATAATAGCAGTAGATCTAATTTGCATTCACTAATTGCACGGATCGCCATTTGCGGGGAAGGCCATGATTTGACAACCAATTAAACTGGTATGTTACATAACGATGTATTCACTTCATGCAAGGTCAGTGATTTTTGAAAGAGTGAATCAAACAGTTAATCGTAATACTATGTAAGTTCCCATTCATCTCGCAAGCCAGGTAGAGGCTCACCCAAAAATAGCGAAACCGTGCAATAGGCTAATACCCCTGTCAATTCATAATTCATTTGAGTATATAACCTCTCCCTCTCCTCTGTTGAGGGTACCCCTCCCTGTCTTTATTAAATGTAAGCATAATTGATATCAGACACTTAAGCCATTACAATTTCTGATCTAAACGTAACTCTTTCCAATTATCAGTGAAAGTAGACTAGATGGCATTTGACTGGTTTCCAATAAGGTACTGACACACAGTTGCTTAAGTTACAGCTTAGGAGATTTCCTGAGCCACAACAGTATTAATCCAGGTGTTGAACTCCGTATTTGATAACCTGATTAAGGTACAACGAGGGTGCAGAATTTGGCACATAATCATTGTGGAGTTAAGCTTAAATATCATTTCTAAATTTGACATACTAGTTAGGTTGTTAAAGGTACGTGAATTGGGTAATTTTGGACATATTCAATGTCATATGTTCAAATTGCTGATTTAAGTAGCAAGATTATTCATCAGCTATTTTTGCTTATAATCTTGTAATTTCAGAAAAGGGAATCTGAAAACATTGATTATACGTACAGGAATACTCATGTATATAATTAAATTTAACCTTGCATATACGATTGGTATACCCACTGAAATCAAAATTGAAGGAAATTAGTTTTGATCCAAAGCTTACAGTTTATATATCAGCATATTTTAACTTCAAAATGTACAAGGACTCTTATATTGTGAAGAACTGCACTTATAGCCTAGGGAAACTTATGTAAAGGCTTGTGAGGTCTTGTGGAACAGCGCAGAACTTCAAATCACCGTACCAAAATATGGAACACCTTGGGTCGAGACATTTAAAAACATGCTTGTTATATGTAGAAGTTACACATTTGTCGTGAGAAACGGTCAAATCAAGACAATAGTCTAGGAAACCGTGGACCAATGCTCCACAGTATAAATATATTTCAGATTTTGGCCTCTTGTAATGGTCTAGGGCCATAGTCCTAGGCCATTCAAATCTAATGATATATTTCAAGTCAAAAAATGCTTCAGAATTAAGTTAAATATGCTCCTGGAGCTTTAAGATTAAACTTTCACTTTTTTCAGGAGTACTAGCAAATATTAAATTATCCAAATATGCTTCTTGAGTATATTCGACTTAATATATCAGGGGCAGATCCAGGAATTTTCAATGGAGGGGGTGCTATTTTGGTGGTGCCTCTGCCTCAGCTCAAAAGTCTGGTTGTTTTAAGGGACAGAGCTCCCTAAAAAAGTAGCAGTGACTTGACACCCACTTAAAGTCATATTATTCAAAGTACAGGTGATGCAGCCCTATGCCAAGGACTAGATGTTCCTGAGCCATTATAAGGGTCCAAGATCTTTAAAAATGCAACTTTTATGACCAAAAAGGCACATATGAAATAGATGGTGAGAAGTGCACACATAAAGTGAGTGAGAACAGTGAAATCTAAGACGAAGGAAATGAACCCTGATCCCAAGCTTTGCGGTGCTTATAATATGTTCAATTTGATTTCAAGCGGGAAACCTGACTGATTAGGACCATAAGCAGCCATAAAGTCTGGCGTCAAAGCGTCAAATACTTACGCTAATCAACGACATGATTGTTGACATGGTAAAGCTCTCTGTGAGTAGGTGAGGATTGGTTGGGACATTAGGGATACTTTTGTCGGCACTTTTGTATAGGTGTTTTGCTGATGTGTATGGTGTCAGACTTAAGTACGGTAGTGTCAGGTGCTTACCTGGCTCAATGTAATTAAAAAACGTTCTAATGAATTAATAATGCGGCAAGGTTCTTTGCTTAAAAATATGATTATTGCTATGTCTATGATTCTGCAATTTTGGAATACAAATTTGTGCAAATTGTTAGGATTAAAGTTGAGTCGCCCTGTTCAAATCCATGGCCAGTTCCCCTTCCTGTGGGACACATCATAGTCAAGGTCTTTCAAACTCAAGTCCGAGTCAAGGTTCCGTGCATGTGATCTTGGCCCTGTATTCTAAAGTCCAAGTCTCCTTGAGTTCAAATCAATGTTCTTTAACATGGGTCTTACGTTGAGTCCATATTAAGGCCCTTTAACTTCAATCCAAATGGATGTCTCTAACCCCTTTGTTTTCAACCAGGTAATTTTTTTGAGGTTTGTCTCTACGCACTACCAAAATCCCGGAACCCAGAGTTGATTTTGCTGGGAATCGAGTGTACCCGAATATCATTAACCCTTTCCCTCCTACGTACTACAAAGTACTACAGGTAGAAATCAGGAATTAGCCCAAGTTTGAATACGTCATGGACAGCAGATACAGATGGACATGGAATTGCTGCCGAGGCAGGCCACGCTCGGTGGCTTGCCATAGCTGGACATTGGATCGAGATGGCATGGGTCAGGGTTTTGAATCCCAGGGGGAAACAAAACTTTTGTATGACGTATTTGTACTTAAAGAGTTTTCAACATGCGAGGGCAAGGGTTTATTAAAGCTCCGTGGCTGACAACGCCATTACACAGGCCAGTATACAAAGTCCAGGATCACTGAATCTATGGTCAGAGTTCAAAATTTAGCCTTTGGTATTCAGAATAAGCTTAGATAGATCTCCCAGTATCACTTGTTTCTGACTTTTAATTATTCATCATCAAGAGTCTGTTGTTGTTGTCTCAAGCCCAGCTCAAAGAACTCAAGCTCTGCCCAAGAAGTCAAGCCTATTCCAAGAACTTAAAGCCTAACCCCAGACCTTAGGCTCATCCCCAGAATTAAAGCTCCGCCCCAGAACTTAGAACTCAAGCCCAACCCCAGAACTTGAAGCCCAGCTCCAGAATTCATGGTCTGTCCCAGAACTCAAGCCCAGCCCTAGAACTCAAGCCCAGCCTCAAAACTCAAGCCCGCCTCTAGAACTTGAAGCCCAGCCTCAGAATTCAAGCTCTGTCCCAGGACTTGAAGTCTAGCCCAGTACTCAAGCTCAACCCCAGAACTCAAGCCCAGTCCCAGACTTCATGCCCAACCCCAGAACTCGAGCTCAGCTTTAGAACTAAAGCTTGCCCCCCCCCCCCACCCCACCCCAAGAATTCCAGCGCAGACACTGCTCAGCATCCTAATATGCACTGCAGTAACTCTGTTAAAACCACAAGCATATTGAAAACCAAATTAGCTCACACATACACTAAGTTTACATGATACAAAATGGACTTATAGTTGGTCTCCAACTTCCTCATATCCTTTTGTGTACTCCCTAGGTGACATGGTGGAAAGAAAGCTTTGAAATTGAATGCAACATTAAGAGGGAAATTCAATTTCATGCTTGCTATTCCCAGAAGATGTGAGCTGAGAAAGTAGCCACTTCATACTATTGTATTATATTTTCCATTAAATTGATTTTGTCCAGAAAGAGTAGCTAGAAACATGCATGGTCTAGCAGTTCAAGTCATGAACTCTTGATCATTGGTCATGGGTATGAGTCCTTTATTGTCCCTTAGATCTAAGTCATGGATCGTGGGTTCAAATCAACCAATTCATACACTCTGTGTGTCACCTAGCCAATCAGAACACAAGAATACGAAGTATGCGGAGTGCAGTGGAAATTCACAATGTACAGTTTCATTGTTTTTGTCAGGTGATGATTTATTTATTTTAGAAAAGTTTTGAACTTTGATGCTTGGTCATAAAGGCCTTATTTCTTTTCACAAAAAATAATGTATTATTTTACTGTCATGTATGAATCAGATTAATAGATTTGCATTCCATTTTGCTCGTAAAATGAGTCAAAATCAATGCACTTGCGGTAAATTTTGATTCCTGTCCAATGCACTTGGCCCCTACGGGCCTCGTGAATAGGACGCATCAAAATTGACCGCGCGTGCATTGATTTGTTCTCATTTCACTCGTGCATAATCTGTAAGCAACACATGCATTGTTCTTAAGCAAAATATTAAGAGGATACTGGTATACTTTGGTGTTTGGAAGGTAACATGCTCATGGTGAAGGAGATGTGTTGATCCCATCAATGCAAAAATTGCAATATTTGTGTATGGCAATCAAATGAAAGAATGATTAACAGGTCAATTTTGCATATAAAGAAATGGTTCCCTGATTGAATATGTCAATTATCCCAAATATATGTATCAGAGGATACTGGCAGCATTGACACATGCTTGTCAGTGCCAATTTACATATTAAAGGGACTAGCCTAGATTCCACATAGAATTAAAAAATTATGGGAATGCTCTAAATAAGCTTAAAAGTGTTGTAATATCCAAAAAAGTGCAAAAATATACACAGAAATGGCTCAAATTGAGAGATAACTAATTTGTAATATATCATTCTGTGATGGTGGTGTGACTATCCTGTGTTTTCTGAATCCTAAATTTGTACATCAGATCGGGATTTACCAGATAAAAAATCAAACAAAGCTCTTAGAGATAATTTAATACATATTAAAAAAAAACAATTTCATCAAAAATAATTTGTTTACCCATCACATGTGTAGAAACAAAATCTTTTTAAATTTTGAAACTAGGAACACTGTTTTAAAATCTTTTTTTCGCTGGGAAAAAATTAAAGCAGGTAAAGAATTTCCATTTTCTCCAATATTCCTCAAAATCATGGAAAACTACTTGCAGGTTATAAACATGTTCTACCTATTCATGTAAAAAATATGTAGGTAATAAATTAGTGAAGAATCTAGGCCAGTCCCTTCTGCTGCTGCAGTAGTTTGTATTTTTAATCAAATTTTTCTGAAATATTTTGTTTTACTATATTGTTAAGGCTCATGCGGTTTTCCACCTCATGAGTAGGCTGTGGGTTTCCACATGCAGCCGTCGAAATTCCTGCTCCAGCAGAAGTTTGTATTTTTAATCATTTAAGATATATATATATATAACATTTTTGTACACAAGCTTGTATCTTTTTAAGCTGTTTTAAATTTTGTCTATTTTACTGTAATATGGCGCTTAGAGGCCGCATATGCGTGTATTAGTGCGCCTTTTCAAAATCCCTTATTATTATTATTGTTTGTAAACATTGAACTTAAAAGAAAATTTATTGCGAGAATTTAACTCTTTCACTCCGGAATAAAATTTTTGACATGCTGTAGATAGCTCTTTATTTCTACTGCTTGTTGGCAAATTTTCAAGCAATTTGGGCTAGTAGGTTTTTGTTTTAGATACGTTTATGAAGGTTGTCATTCATCCAGGTAGTTAACAAAAATTGAGAAAGCAATAAATCTATTCATCTGGACTTATTCATTTTGATGAGAGGTAGCGTTTCACGTTCAATCCTTAAAGCATCATCTGACCATCTGATTGACGATTGGTAGCTGGTCATCGACCCGTGACGGGGTCGAATTGTTGAACCTTTTTTTGTTTTAGAATTATTTGAAAAAATTGTGTCAAAGTAGAAATTCCGGCAAATCGTGCACACTTTTGCGAGCCGCTGGGAGCGGTTTGCTGGAGTGAAAGAGTAAAAAAAAACTTATAACCAGTGTCCCATGTGAGGATTTAATTTGCTCTGTGCCAACTGATGACATCATAAACCAACACCTTGCGATCACCAGTCACCGACACAACCTTGACTTGAGAAATTTGAATAAAAAAAATTAGTAAATTTGAATAAATGAATGTTGTGTAAGCCCAAGTTTACATTTTGAAATTAAAAATGCTGCCAATGTTTTTCTTTTTAGGAGCTTAGATTGCACCAATTTGTAATTTGGAAAACTAAAACAATCTCTTTTGTATTGAAAAGGTTTGCACCAAGTTAAGAGCTTCTGTGCCAATGTCGCAACACATGGCCGTAGCAGGAACAACTATAATAGCAAAGCATACTTCAAAGCTACCGTTAATGCACCCCCCCCCCACCCACAGAATGTTTTTAATGCTATAATTGAATAGGGACATTTTAAGAAGAGCTTTCCTATGCTTTTCCTGTAAGTTAAGAACACTTGTCACTGCTCATTTTTGCAGAATGTAGGCCTAGCATAAACTTAATTTGACAACCCAGAAGAAAATTAAGGCTGTATACGTTACATAATCTAGGGTAATGTTTGAACCAGGGGGAGGGGTACTCAACAAAGTCCATAATGGTAAAGAATGTGTTGTCTGCCTTACGCTTTACACTGCATGCAAGTGTGATCCAAAATGGAGGATTCACAAAAGAGACCAACAGCCAGGCCAACAGCTTAAGGGCACAGTTAACCCCTCATTTTCTGAAATATTTTACGCTTTGTATGTCCAACTTTTATTTTTTCAAAATTTAGTTAGGTTGTTTATAAATTAAAGGTCCAAGAACATGGGTTTTTAGACCTTGGTCTAAAATCGTACATTTTGGTCCAAAACTAACCTAACCATCATCTTCTACATGAAAATCCACATCTAGAAATGTATACTTTTATATAGATTTACTTATCGGTTGCTGAGTTACAAAGCATTAAATATTTCAGAAAATGAGGTGTTAACTGTGCCCTTAATGTGACTTTGAACCACAAAGTAATTACAGAAAAAATGGAGATGTGATGTTTTCGTGGCTTGAACCTCGCTGGTTCCTCTTTTGGGATAATGTTCCATCCATTGGAAGTGGTAACTGACTTGTATGATCCTTAATATGATCCTTAATAGTTAGTAGTAGCTCATTCATAGAATGCAGGACTAGTGAAAACTTCATTTTCCGCCCTCACCTTAAAGAGAAATTAGATTGCCTATGCAGAATTTAGGGCAATGATTGAAGTTAAAATTATTAGTTTGTGAGGAGTGACCACAGGCAGTGAGGTGAAGCTGAGCAGTTAGATCACAGACCAAATCGGGGTTGATGCTCTCGCTGCATAGCTTCACAGACTTACTGGTCCTTCTTGAGAGACTAGAGATGGCATGCCTGACCTTCTCCTTCAAGATCAACAAGGTTTAGCCAGGCAATATGATCGCAGACCAAAGCAAAGGCGATGGGTTGATTATTTCACAGCCCGTGGTCCTTCTTGGGGGACTAGAAGTGGCACACTTTTCCCTCCCCAATCTTTAAATAACTTCATGTCAGATGTGCATGCGTAGTAATTGTAATCACGGCAACAGAAGGACATTCTGATTAAGACATGCCCCTTATCAAGCTAGTCAAGCATTGTAACTATGTATGCATAATTTTGTGGTAAATTGTAAGGTGTTTATTGCGACATGCTGAAGTGACAGTCCAACATGGATGTATGTTCATAATTTGGGCTCGTGTTTAAAGTGCAAATTGTCTAGTTCCCTATCTGTACT
This sequence comes from Ophiothrix spiculata, assembly GCA_000969725.1. Lineage (NCBI taxonomy): Eukaryota > Metazoa > Echinodermata > Ophiuroidea > Amphilepidida > Ophiotrichidae > Ophiothrix > Ophiothrix spiculata. Next base: position 95,629 of record JXSR01S002814.1, on the reverse strand, counting down.
TTCTTTATTCTATGACCACTCTAGTCCAAGCTTAAATACCTGAACATCCCTGCCCCTTCCCTCTCTTAAAAAGTCTTAAAAGTGCATCATGTCACTAGTATTCTGCATCAAGATTTATCTTGCTTCCAAAAAATAACAACGGCTTGGGCTCAAAAAGATTTCACATGAAAATATCACATGCTGTATATAAGCAGGACAGACAGACTGTCCTCATATGTTATTGAATCTAAAGAGATTTCTTATAAAAATATCTGGACTTGGATAAATATAACCTTGATCAGTTCTTGTAGTTTGGAGAAGATTTTATTGGATGGATTTGAGCCCATCAGACAGCGTATTTAGGCTTTAATTTGGTTTGTGAAAATATTTGCGGTCGGATATAGCTCATTTGAAGCATGTGTCTGTGTGTTTGTTGAGGTTTTCATGTGAGCAAATCGTTATACGGGATGTCCAACACTTTGTGTCTATTCCCGACTTGATTCAACACCAAAGGGATTATGTAACTTTTTAGGGAGTCCAATTCAACTACTGATTTTCTGAATTTAAATCGCTTTCGCCATTTTGTTATTTCATATCAGTGCAAAATTTATTAATTTACTTTGACAAGTATGTTGGTTATAAAAAATGGTGATTTTTCAAACTTTTGGAAGTGATGGTATTTATAAATTTATTGGCTTTGTCAGATGGGAAATAGTCGAATTGGACGAGTAAATACGGTAAATCTGTGACTGCAATAGTTTATGTTAGGCATACATTGGGCTCTATAGGTTGATATCTGAGTGAACCCTGCTTTAATAACCAGTCGGTCAAACACTGGATCCACAGACAACGGCATCATCAGTGGCAATCTTTTGAGTGGCAATCGTTCTCAGATCACATATTCTGTCCAAATATTGTCCAGTAATGATTTCAATGAGTGTATGCTAATTCTGGTTGTACATGTTTAAGGACTAAAATGTGACCCGTCATATCGAAAGGTACCTTAAGGTCGGCAAAATCAAAACTGTTTTTTTGGTCTCATCTGAAAGCTGAGATTTTAAGGTTTAAAATGACACCTTGAATTTGGTTATTGGATGTTCGGTTGCGAAGTTACACCCACATTGGTAAAAGACAT
>JXSR01S002814.1:61252-74487 GCA_000969725.1 Ophiothrix spiculata | reverse complement strand
GACTTTTTTTAGGTGTAGTAAAACAAATACAACATGGTTTATTTCAGACAAGTATTGCAAAATACTGTCCCTCGGTGTTTGATGATGGAGACTTCCCGTCAAACCATGTTTTATTTGTATACTCCTTACCACTTACCATCCAGGTGTCAAATCAGTACCAGTATTCATTTGCAAAAGGAAGATCAACACTTCAACCTTTGCAAATTCAGGCCATCCTGCATGCATACGTTTTTTCCAATTTCAAAAATTCACTATGTTCCATCTGGCCTGAAACATGAGGTTTGTTTGTCACCTTAACTTACAATTTGTGACAGGAATGCTGTCATTTTAGTTACTATCTAGAGGAATTTGCCATCATGTAGACTTGTTTTATAACACTCATGTGTCCATGATTCATTAAAATTCAGATTTTTCTGATTTAAAAACTAACATTGATCATTGAAAATGTCAAACAGAGTTCATTATTTTCCTGCTTCATAATCCTCTTGTCCCAGTTTTGTCAATGTGAAAGAGTTATTATAGTGGGAGTTCAGCACTACGGTAGAGCTAAAAAGTGAATTTTGTCAACTGCAAGGCTGTTATCAGAAAGAAATTTAACTTAAAGTGTGTTGGATCCGATTTAAAGTGTGTTGGATCCGATGTATAGTGGTGAGACCTAAAAATAGCCTTAGACGAGCCCTGCACCTACCTACTCTTTCTACAGTGCAGACGATACAGTCATACTGCAAGGACTTGAATTCAGTGACTTCTCCTTAAATTTCTTCCATTTTATCATGAGACTTAAGTAAGATCACATTACCCTTGCATGTTTTCTCCATTTAAATTTTTCTTGTGAGTTCTTGAGATAGTTCAAGATTTGTCATTGATTACCAAAACAGTCGTCAACCCTGCTCGTCATCCAATTTCCCAAGCCAGAAAAAAGGACTATTTTAACAAAACATGTTTGTTTTTCTCCTATGACATTCTAGGCATGTCAGCAATTACCATGCACATCATCCAGGTTACCAAGCCAGAAAAAAGGCTCCATGAATTACATTTTAAGTGGATCCTGACACTAATTATAAATCAAATCATCCTAATTGTTTTTCTCCATTTTATGTTTCCCTCTCTGTCTTTTCAGTTCTTGAGATCGATGTTCAAGATGTATCGGCAATCACCACACCCGTCATCCAGTTTCCCAAACCAGAAAAGAAAATGTCGAAGATGTGGCAGAATATCTCTGATTCTATCACCATACCGACGGAGAGCATCAAGGAGAGGACTCCTAGTGGTAGGTTACAGAGTACACAACCAAATTCCTATAGTGTGTCAGGTTGGGGTGGCAGAATATCTCTGATTTGTATCACCATACCGACTGAGAGCATCAAGGAGAGGACTCCTAGTGGTAGGTTACAGAGTACACAACCAAATTCCTATAGTGTGTCAGGTTGGGTTGGCAGAATATCTCTGATTTGTATCACCATACCGACTGAGAGCATCAAGGAGAGGACTCCTAGTGGTAGGTTACAGAGTACACAACCAAATTCCTATAGTGTGTCAGGTTGGGGTGGCAGAATATCTCTGATTTGTATCACCATACCGGCTGAGAGCATCAAAGAGAGGACTCCTAGTGGTAGGTTACAGAGTACACAACCAAATTCCTATAGTGTGTCAGGTTGGGGTGGCAGAATATCTCTGATTTGTATCACCATACCGACTGAGAGCATCAAGGAGAGGACTCCTAGTGGTAGGTTACAGAGTACACAACCAAATTCCTATAGTGTGTCAGGGTGGAGTGGCAGAATATCTCTGATTCTATCACCGTACCTACAGAGAGCATCAAGGAAAGAACTCCTAGTGGTAGGTTGAAAAATACACAACCAAGTAAAGTTTATAAAATAAAATTTAGTTTCATGAAAATAAGATTTGTAATGATCAGCAACTTTGTTGCCCATAGAGGTAAAAAAAAACATGGATAAGGGAGCGCGTTGATAAGAGATGGCTTCAAAACTCAACAGGCGGCTAACTGCGTGGAACCAATGGACAGTTACCAATGTTCAGAACAAAACCAACCCAACAGAACCAGCGGTTCCAGGCGGTCAACCGCCGGTTGACTTTTGAAATGCTCCCTGAGCACTGGTGTTTGAGGTGGACATTTATTCATTTTCAACCAAAAATTCATAATTTTCTTCACAGAAAGTTGAAAAAGCAGTACAAATAACTATAATATGTTGCTTAATATAGTTTTGAACCCATTTCTCAAATTTTTTATATCATTCTGGTTGAAATTTTGTTAATTTTGGATTTGTTTGCTGGACTAAGAAATTTGCATTTTTTTACCTATATCAATTCAGATAGAAAAGTACACAATGATTTGGAAGAAATAAAAGAATACAAAGTATGTGTTTTGATTTTCATTTATTTTTAGGTGCAGCCAAAGTTGTGTTCGTTACATACAACAACTTAGAAGATCTTCTTGGTACGCAAGGAACTGGTAAATTTATGGAAAAGACATCGAATGAAGTGAACAAGGTAGTCAATTCCAGGATTTTATCAGCTTCAATCAACGACCCATTGATCGCGGGTAACTTGGTCCAACCAGCCATACTGACATTCCAACATAAACAGGTTTGTTTAGTGAATTTACTTAGTTATTTTGTGGTTTAAAGATGATAGCTGTGTATCAGCTTATGTGGTGAGAGGGTGTGGGTAAGGCTGCAATCACATAGAACTATACTATTCGGGTATACAATGCACAATTTTACTTGGGTACACATATAGATTCAATCGAACACATGAATTAGATGCAAGCGGGTCTCACTATAGATTGCACTATTGGAAAAAAAACAAACGAATAATTCACCATGCCTTTATAACATAGCCATCGAATAGGGAATATCAATACCGTATACCATATGCGTCTATGTTATCACAGCCTAAGCTTCTGGGGGTGAGGATGGGTGTGTGTCGGCATCTAGGATGAGTGTGGATTAGTTTCACTATAGATTGCACTATTGGGAAAAAAAACACCAAATAATTCACCATGCCTTTATAACATAGCCATCGAATAGGGAATATCAATACCGTATACCATATGCGTCTATGTTATCACAGCCTAAGCTTCTTGGGGTGAGGATGGGTGTGTGTCGGCTTCTAGGATGAGTGTGGATGAGTTTGCATCTGGGTGTTGAGGATGGGTGGGTGTCAGCTTAAATTCAGAGATGGACAATTTTATCTGTAATTTCTACATTTTTTGTTTTAAGAAAGCAATCTTATTGGTAAGCTTGTATGGGCATTCTGTTTCTGTAACAACAACAAAATAATCACGTACGCGAAAAAGTTAAATTTCAGAGTCAGAATGATGGGCAAGCCCTTTAATGTCCTGCATTGATGGAAGGTTTGTTTAGGATATTATACGATATGGGGTGGTGTGTCAGTTAAAATTTCAATTTCAATTAGATTTCATTAATATTCTGAGAGTTTGATTGTTTGTCTTTTTTTATTTATTTCAGATTGAAAATGTATCTGATCCAGTATGTGCTTTTTGGCATTTCATCAATAAGTAAGTCAAATATGAAGATGTGTATTCTCATACATCCAGTAGTAAAAAATTATTACTAAGAAACGGCAAATACTGTGACATTGCTCCCATAACCAATGGTCTTCAACGGTCATGTGACTCATCCAATGTGAAGATCATTGGTGCAAATGTAAGTTCCAGAGTTTCACATATTTTACTCTATTTTATATGATAACCCTAAAGCTCCCAAAGGTTACAAAAAGCTACAAGAGCAAATCACCAAAATCGCATAAGTCCGAATATGTCATAGACTGTGGTCCCATATGGGCACAAAATCGCAGCGCCCCTCGGGTGGCTTGGTATAGGTGGACACGGGATTGGGATGCGAGAGGTCCCTGGTTTGAGCCCCGGTGGAAACCACCAATTTTTGACACCCTTATTTCCAGTCGAGGAGAACGAAAAATGGTAGGTAGGAGGTTAGGGTTAGCTGCAACTTATACATTGAGCATTAGACCAAATAAAAATGATCCACTTCAAGATTATTGTTGCTGGAAATTTCATACTTTAAATAAATCTGTTTTGGTGTTCAAAACCTTTTTGGTGTTCAAACCTAAGTCATTTGAGTATAAGCTTTCCTAAAATGTTTTCAATTTCCACATGGATGGATTTTATTACCAGTTGGCATTTCCAACTTTACTTGCCCAATTAACATGTGTATTAAAGGTCGGTATAAGAACTCAAAAGTAGGGTATATTTGTGCACTGATGATGGTTTCTAGTTTGTAGGCCTTACTTTTTGGTTTGAGTTCAAATGCCTATGATCCGCTTTGGGAATATGCATTTGTAGGCCTTACTTTTTGGTTTGAGTTCAAATGCCTATGATCCGCTTTGGGAATAGGCTTTCCTGAAATGTTTTCAATTCAGGCTCATTCTGTCCACGAGGATACCTATTTTTACCGTCTAACTTTTACATGTTGGCCTAATCTTCCTGTCTGGAAAGGTCAATAAGTATTTTTAAAAGAAGTAGGGTAATATTTGTAAATTTCCTATGAACATTTAGATACCAAAATAATGAGATAAGTAATAAACAGCATTATTTTCAGGTGACCTTTGGAATTATCAATCCCATTTCAGGCAAGCTTATAAACAAATTTCAAAGCATAGACCTGCAAAGCCAACCAATCCTTTTAGTTTCAAGGCGTTCCCTCGCGATCATTGAGTACTTGATCATCAAACAGACCAAGTTTTATGGATATATACATTTTGTGGTGTCATAAACCATGCCATTCCCAGCACTGTTCTCTACTCCAATAATAGTAGAAAGTGCTCAAAACACTACAAATTTCAAGAGCATATGTGTGGTGCTCTGGCATAATGAGCAGAAAGTCGCGATTTTCAAAATTGAGTTTATGTTGTATTTTAATTCTCTATTATCTCAGCTTTCCAATGATATATAATATGTCATACTTTCTTTCTACAATTTTCATTTAGAGATCGAAATATAAAACAGTCCACTCAAAATCTGGCAGTAAAAGATTGTCGTAAATCGATTCTAAAGTTACTGATTACTATAGTGCATTATAGCAAAACGCGATCAATTACCCGTGAATTATTGCACTTCACGGCATAAATGACCTTCAAAACGCGAAGTGCAGATTAACACGTATGTACTAATGCATTTTATGTTAAAAAACGAAATTTGATCTTTTCACCATATTTTTACTTTAGCAGCCGTTTATTCAAAATTTTCAATCGCGACTTTCCGCTCATTTTGCCAGAGCACCACACATATGATCTTATGATGTATTGTGGGAATGAAAAGTTCTCAAAATTTGCTGAAATGCGAGTCCTTTTCTTTCCCACAATGCATCAGGATCAAATAATCAATGGATCAACAATATAGGGTTTTTTTTAAATCAAAATTTTAAAAACTTAAAAAAAAATAATGGTATGATCAACCATTTTTGAGACTTGGTATATTTTTCCAGAAGTGAAACATGATAGCATACAAGTCCTCTTGCGTTGCCTGTCGGACATGTTACAAATTCATTACCTGACATGATAACATACACCTAGCAGGTATACCTTAGTGTGATTTAATGATAACACAGCAGCATCCTGACTGGTACAATTTTGGCTCATCATTGGATGTTTGATAACATGGGGAATATTTCAGGTGCAAATTGACAAGACATGGATGACTTACTTAATTCAGCGCCTCAGTGTGTTTTAGAGGGAAGGGGATATTTGAGTAGGTTCATAGAGAGTCAAACTGTGCTTTATACAGGGTCTCTTCTAGTTTAACTATGAGTAGAGGGGAGCGTGGCCGAGTGGTTAGAGCGTTGGACTCGTAATCACATGAATTACATCTGTCGTGGGGTCGAGCCCCGGTCCCGGCACGTCTCCTTGTTTCCTTAAGCAAGAAACTTTACTCTACTTGCTTCGTGCTTCGGAATGCACGTAATCTAAAGCCATTGACCCCATCTGAAGTGTTCCTGACACACTGTCGGATGTAAAAGAACGTCACGAGTTAAGCTACGGCTGTTCGAAATAAGAGTACAGGAACCTTCCCCAGCACCGTGACCGTATACATGTCAAAATACGTCATCAACTCTAGGACCAGAGTATCGGCATTTACGTCCAAAAATATGGATCCTGCTGATTATCTAAGTAGATGTAGAAGTTTCAGCATGTATGCCAAAGCTTGCTTTAGTAATTTAGTACCTCAGTTTGTTTCAGAAAGGTGACATTTTGAGTGGGTTCAAAGAGATTCATTTGCATGCTTTTTAGAGAAACTTGTGTAATGCAGGTGTTCTGTAACTTTGCAGCATCTTTTTGAAGCTCACTTGTTTTGTACCTGTTTAAGATGGGGAGATATTTGAGGAAGCTAGAGGAAATTCCAGCATTCTTTCAGAATTTTTTTAATGCAAGTGTCGTGTATCTTACCCACATGTAGCTTTGCTCAATTTGATTTAATTTGATAATGGGGTTGTTTTATAAAGGAAGATATTTAAATATGTCCAAAGAAATTCAAGCATGCTCTCGAATCTCTTGCAATACATGTCTCATGTAATTTTGCTGAAAGTTGAAAATGTTGTAAATGTCCTTAACCATGTTAACCCTCAAAGAACCGGGCTTTTTCGACCCACCTCACAGCCGGGGTTGGGGCGGATTCCGCCCCCCCCCCCTTCCGATCTCGGAAACCGATTGACGAAACATCAAGTGTGGATAGCTAGGACCCTCACAAGTCCATTGATACCAAAAAAATTGAAATCGAACCTTGTATGACGTCACAGTGACGTCATAAGTAATGTCGCGTCGAAAAATCGCCAAAATCATGGTTTTTCGCTATTTTTTAGAGCAAAAGTTGCAATTTTTATCAATAATGTGTGTCAAAGTATACTTTGGCATGTTCTTACTCCAAATAAATCAAATACATACAATAAAACATAGTGGAAGTGTATCCTAATAAAAAAACCGATTTGTATTTAATTTGCATTGAAAATCAGTTTTTGGTCAGTTTTTCGTTTGACCCAGCGTGCCATTACGGAACGCCACGTCCTAACCCTAGGTCCGATTTTCACAAAAATGGTCTTAAAATAAGCGCAAGGCTTTAAGGAAAAAAGTCAAGAAGTTTCAGCGCGAATAAATAACAACCGGCGGAGGTATAAAAAAAAAATCCGCCCCCCTGCTCTTTTAGGGTTAAGTAATGCAACTATGTCATTGGCCACTTAGTTCAGTTCCTTGTTTTAGGAGATAGGGATATTTGAGTAGGTTCAAAGATATTCAAGTATGTTTTCAGAAGAAACTTTAATCCAAGTTTCGTGTAGCTTGCCAAGTGTTGCAGCACACTTAAGATACACCATGAAATATTATACTAAATTTTTCCTTGAGTGAACATGATAAATTCTACAACCCCAATCAACAAGATATTTTTAGCGCCCCCCCCCCCCTTCCAACCAAAATGCGCACATACCAACCCAGGAGGGATTAATAAATGTAAATTTATTTCCCTTATTCCTTAAGGGTACTTATAAAATGCTTATTCACTAACTTGCAATAAATTGTGTATGGGCTGTTGTCAAATTAGCCTATAGGAAGTAGGGTTGTATATCCTGCTTAAATGGGTTACGTGAATTAAGGCGTAAAAAATGTAATCAACTTTGTTACATATTTAAAAGGGAGGTGCGTTGGCAAGGCTTGTGAAATTTCTAATCAGTTATATTAGTGTTAATTATATAACTTTTAGCTGGCAATTTTTTTCTGGCAAAGTGTATTTATAGTCCCAATTGAAATTGGGTTGAAATTCTAGGTTTTCAATTTAGTATCAGGGTCAAGATTTTGGTGCAATCTTGTAAGATGGGTTTAGTTTTAGGGTTAATTTATGGCAGAGAGAGGTTTTAATTTTGGTTTTTCGTAGGGATGTTAGGTACATATCGTTAAAATGCGAAACTGAAGTTAAAATGTGCATGTAAAATAAGTACCACTTTAGAAAATTGGGGTCCCTTGTTTGATTCTTGACAGCTAAGAGTTCTATTCACCTAGCGGTTGCTGCAGAACCTGAAATAGTGCTTGGTGTGGAATGGAACTTACTTAGACCATGGTTGTCAGCGAACACCTGTAAAGTGTGCAGAGGCCGAGTGGAATTACAAATCTTGGAGGCATAGTGCACTATAAATCCCCAGGGTCAAGCTGTTGGCCGAGAGGGGATTTAATGTTGGTTTTCTGTAGGGATGTTAGGTGCATACCGTCAAATGTGGGACTGAAGTAAAAATTTACATGTAAAATAAGCACCAGTTTCGAAAATTGGGGGCCCCTTGTTTGATTCTTGACAGCTAAGAGAACTATTCACCTAGCGGTTGTTGCAGAACCTGAAATGATGCTTGGTGTGGAATGGAGCTTACTTGGGCTACAGTGGTCAACGAACACCTGTAAAGTGTGCAGAGGCTGCCTGGAATTACAGATCTGGGAGGCATAGTGATGCACTGTAAATTATTATTATTAATCAGTTCGTGTTTTACCAGTATTTATGATGGAGAACCTGATAGAATTTCAAGATCAGCAATTGACATGTTCCTTTTTTGAATTTCTTCTAATACAAGATTTGAATCTTTTTTTTTTTTTTTTTTTGAGAAAGGCTTAAGATTTTAATCATTTTCAACTTGAGTTTTTTATCTAAACTACTTTCTTCACCAATTGTTCTTCCAGAACCAGAGGGGAATGGTCAGACGATGGATGTGTTCTAGTAAAAACAAACAAAACCCACACAACATGTGAATGCAACCACTTAACCAACTTTGCCATTATTATGAATGTCAGAGGAGTTGAGGTAGGTACTATGAATAATTTACTATACTTTGATCAACACTAAATAGGCGGGAAATATGAGGCTTTTCTTCATCCGCTAGTAAACATAATCCCACTTACCTGCACGTCGTAATACTGATGCGTTAGTTACACGTACAACGCGCACTGCCTCTCCTGCAGTTGTGCTATGTTCAGATACGCACGCGCTTATCTGTATCAATTCACGATCTAAAGAGAACCGCCTATTTGGTGTTGATCAAAGTATACCAGAGGGAATTGGAGATTGGGTGAATAGGCATGTTGCAGGGGACCATGTTGTGACAATACGTTGTGATGCTTCCATTTAACAAACTTTGCCAACATTGGGAATATAACACTGCAAATTTTGATATAATGTTTAGCATTGTTACTATAGAGGCAGTGAAGTTTTTTGTTCATATTTTTTGTTGCCAATCAACAAATGCTTGTCGATGATCGACAAATATGCTGTTATTGTTGACAATATTGTTGACTATGCCCTGTAAAAGAATACACTACCTGAAATCCCATTATACACCATAATTTCTCGAACTAGAGGCGCAGAGTTTGATCCTGAGTCACAGAATTTATATTTTACCATTTGTCTCTAATATGAATTATTGAAAACCTTTTTTTTTAATAATTGTAAAATAATCCTACAATTTTCTCTTTCCTTTTCTTCAGATACCAATTGGCCACCATTTTGCCTTATCCGTTATCACCTACGCGGGTTTCATCATTTCCGTCATTTGCCTCATGATGGCGTTTGTTACATTCTCGTTTTTCAAGAACATTCAGAACGACCGTAATACTATTCATAAGAACTTAGTGCTGTGCCTTCTGATTGCTGAAATCATCTTTTTAGCTGGAATAAATCAGACTGCAAAAACAGTAAGTAATGTTTTTTTTTTTTGTTTTTTTTTTTTACGGCATCTTTGGGTCTTTCTTGGTGGGTTCTCAAGGTTGGGGGGGGGGGTTGTTGTTGTTTGTTTTTTCCTTGTTTTAAATTTTATTTTCACTCTTTACTTTTCAACACCAGTGGACTTTTCATTTCCATCAGGTTTTGTTGAGAAACTAGCAAGATGCTAGTAGCATCTGTTATAGTCCAAACAAAATATTCCTTGACCAATGGAAAAAATCAAGGAAATTCATGCTTTCTCTTTCTTCTTTTTTTTTATATTCCACCACTTAATCCACCTTGTCTCCCATTTTCCCCTCGCAAGTCCTCAAAATATTCTCCTATGGCCTAAGCTGGGCAAGTCGCCCAATTTACCCATCCCTAGTTACATCACTGTTCTCCAGTTCTTAATTTCTTAAAGTTTTAATAACATTGGCTTATTTCCAGACTTAACTGGAGCAAACATATCTGTGATGTTTTTGTAAGATTACTCTTCCTATATCATTGGTACAAAAAGTTTGGAATAGGATACTTCCGAATCTTGCCATCTGATTTCTTATCATCATTGTATTCAATCCAAAATCCAAAATAACTCTTTGTATGGAAAGATATAAACATTGATATCATATGTAATATGGTCTTGCACACCCACCTCATAGTGAAACCTATACTCTATAAACCTTGAAGTATGCAACAAGCAGCCGATTAACGCACAAAAAACAATATGACCATACGGGAAGTAAATTAGTCCATATTTTTCATATCATATCAAAGTACCAAATCTTGCTGTATATTCAAATGAACTTATGACTAATGTTTGTCAATTTAGTAGCAACAAAATTAGGCCAAAATAATACCAAAGTCAAGAACAAATCATGTACAAATATTCATACGCAGTGATTTGGTCTTATTATCAATCCTAATCAATCATCACCAGTCTCTTACACAATACAAAACCACTAGTTCCCAATGTTGTTGAATACAAGGGATATGCTATGGATCTTGTAACAAAGTCTGATTGCTTGTTGCATACTTCAAGATTTACAGAGTATACATGGTACTTATTCTATATTCCTCTACCAGGTCAAATAGCACTGCATAGACATATTAAGGCCATTAAGGACAAACGCCAGTTCACAAATACATCTTCTTGGAGGGCCAAATTAAGATCTTTTTCAATGCTTTTCCTATATACTTCTGTATTCCAGAGGCAATCAAAGGGCCAAATAAAAGTAGTTCGCTGGTCGGATTTGGCCCGCAGGCTGCCATTTGAGGAGGCCTGTCTTATGTGATGAAAGCCTCACCATGTTTCAAGCTAACTAAAAAGAAGCCCACATCATGTCAAGTACATTTCCAAGAGTAGTTTCGGGTTTGAAACGCATACCAATTGCATCACGTTATGAATTTTGGGGAGGGGGTATGTTTGTGTTTGGATTAGTTTTTTCATAGAAACTATCATACATGGGACTTGTCTCAGATAAAGAGTTATGATTTTTAAAAATTGAGAAGAAAAAAATGGTTAGATTAGCCCTGTTTTAGACAAAACGCCCTTACAAATGGTCCAATTTGCAGAATTGTCAAAAGTATCATCAAGTCAGAAATGGGCATGGGATTCGGACCTCGGGGGAGGGGGGGGGGGAAGCACATCCGCATCAATTCATATTTCGAGTACACCCTAGATGGAGACACATTAAAATCAGTAACATGTAGCTTTCACCCTGTTACTGTATTTCTTGGACCAATCACTTGCTAGCCATAATTTGGGTTTCAATTTGATCAGAATGACATCATAATTTCCTTGGCTCTGATTTAATCTTTTTGGTTCTTGCGTAAATCATTAAATCTATCTGGAAGGAAGTATCTATAACATAGATCAATTCTAATGTTTCAATCCAGAGGGGGGGGAGTACTTCTGTATTATGCTGGACACATTTTGTAACTTTAAAAAATTCAAAAATGTCTCTAACGTTATGAAAAAGTTACACCAAAATGTCACAAATGTTAACCAAATGTTACCAAACCAAACAATGCGTTTAAAGAAATCCTGTCAATAGAATTTTTTTAAACCTTTATGAAATATTTGTAAATACGTTGCCAATCATCTGTGCATAATGCAATAAAAAAATTGTAAACACGTCAGAGAATTTTTACTTTGAAGTCATTTGGAGCAAAAAACCCTTTCCTTGCGATGTCACAAACGTTACCGAACATTACATGAACTTTATTCAGGATTTTGGCAATTTGATTTAATTTTTAAACACCAGCATGTCTTGACCCCAGAAGTGAGCACCATTATCAACAACAAACTCGTGGATATAATGCCAGGTTCTGTAGCCATTTAAAAGTGAATTTTTTCATTTTTTCAGTCACAAACATTACTTTTGAATTGCCTATGAGCATCTGCAAGAGACTCCTTTTTAAACTTCTTTCAAAGTCAAAATTTTCCAACTGTTATAGTTCATACAAATGATCATTTTCGTACATGTAACCATTTTTGGGGACACCTGGTACATAAAATATTGGATTTCTTTGATATAACTACATTTCTACCATATAACTACAAAGCTATGCAATTATATCGAAGAAATCCAATATTATATTCAAGCTCCCTTTATGGTTGAGCACTTTACCTTTGGATGATTTCACATATGGATTTGCAATTACACCTGGTACATATGCGATCATGGAACAAAGTATATATATGGGGAACAGAAATAAGACGTTTTGGCTTTGAACCAATATTTTTTATTTTTAAGCTAGTAGATTAAAAGTTTATATCTGCCCCTACCCCCTGGTTTCGATCACATTATAGGAATATATTTATTTAGGATTGTCACTTACTGTGAAGTGAGGAGAATGTTATTGAGTCGGAACTGAACAAGCAGGGCTTAATGTGCTATATCCTATGCCGTTTTCTTTAATCTATGTATGTATTGGCAAGATTAACATTCATTTTACATTCACTTCAATTTATTTAAATGTTCCTTTGATTATTCCATGTTTTCTATAAAAGTGTAGTAAAGGTCTTTGCCTCACAATTCCTATGGTTTTCTGAATAGCTTGAAATAATAACCAAATAAAATATTTTATTCTTGAAATAAAATCTTTGTATGGAATCTATATTGAATCAGATTTTTAATAAAGATCTATATTTGAAAAACTTACTATGTTGTTTCATATGATCCTCAGACATGAAAATTTACGAACCTCGCATAACACAATTGCGTGTACAATTTATGCAAGTTTACACTTTCACAAACCTCGCATAACACAATTTCGTGTACAATTTATGCAAGTTTACACTTTCACGAACCTCGCATAACACAATTGCGTATACAATTCATGCAAGTTTACACTTTCACGAACCTCGCATAACACAATTGCGTGTACAATTCATGCAAGTTTACACTTTCACGAACCTCGCATAACACAATTGCGTGTACAATTTATGCAAGTTTACACTTTCACGAACCTCGCATAACACAATTGCGTGTACAATTTATGCAAGTTTACA
>JXSR01S002813.1:78968-98488 GCA_000969725.1 Ophiothrix spiculata | reverse complement strand
GTACCAAAAGACATGGATGCATCCGTATTGCTAGCAAGAGCACTCCGTGCATGCGGTCTACATGATGTAGCCAAAGATTTTGAGCAACCAGCAGCATCTCTTTTCAAAACAACAAGCATCTAGATTTAATCAGGGTTGTAAATTAATTCAGCAGGGTTTGTGCATGAGTGGATTGATTTCCTACCACTGAACAAAAATATACAATACTTGAACACCAAACCCGTCAACTTTTGTGAGATTTATCAATTAGAATGCCAATTCATATGACAAAATCATTCATCATCAATTGGCAAAAATTGTTGCTTGTATTGGCAAAGAATTACTAGAAAGAAAAACACTCGTAATCGTAGCCAAGTTAAAAGACTCTGATCATCTTTCTTATCATTAATCTTAGAAGAAGTCTGCATAAGATTCTGTATGCACAAAATCCACGTAAATATAACTGTGCAAATTTGTTAGAAACTGGCCTTTCGTTAACATTATTGTACGCAAAAAATGTCTATTTTTACAGGCTCACTGCAAAGGCGGTGTGATGATCCACTCACAGGATTATTACAATAGTAGAGGCTGGCCTAATTGCTAAGTTTTGGGCATATTATATTTTCATATCATTTATATGAATTCATGAATATATTTTTGTAATTTTTCTAACATATTTTTAGAAAATTTTGTTAACATACATGAACTTAATGATTTCAATTTTATATTTTTGATTCCATATTTTAAATCGTCTTCCAGCAGAGTTCCATAATTACAACCTCATTTGCCATATTTGAAGTTTCATAAATTTATGTTATTCTTAGAGTTAAAAAATCCAGAATATTTGAGGACATACAGGGATACTAAGGTTCTGAAGTTTTCAAACAAATACATTTTGAAGTCTTCCTAAATCAACTTTTTGAGTTTTCTTCAAATTTTATAATTATAATTTTTTTTTGGTAAAAGCCTGGATTTATTTCCGTCTCAAATTTTGATTTAGTGAGTTCAGATTTAGTTTGTTTGATGTATCAGTATTCCCTGAATTGCAAATGATATTGCCCATATTCTGAGATGATGTTGCACTAGTATCATGGTGATTGGTGAAAGAAATTGGTTAACAAGATTTTGATATTGATGTTCTTGAGATTTGATAAGGTTTACTTGATGTCTCCTAATAGTTTGGTTTACAGAGAAACCTTGACACCTGTGTCAATAAAGAAAGACAATAAATCATCAATATCTCATTGATATTTGGACAATCTTTGTCACTAAAATTTATTTCGAAAAGTTATTTCAGAATTCAGTCCACTTCATATATCTTTAAAGTGTTTTTATTCCAACTACAATTTGCCTAAAGATGGCTGGTTTTAAGTGGGGATAAGTTAAATCACTAGGAACCAAGTTGTAAATAGATTTATGTATTCTGTGATGACATCAGGTTATTTTAATGCATGAAGTCATCACAGCACTGTCGTATTCATTCCAACAGATGAAGCACTGAGGAGGATATTATGTGTTATGGTAATCAAGATATGATCTTACAGGCAATGTTATTGGTTAAAGGGGCAATTCATGATCCACATTTTATCCCCAAGGTGTCACCTTTATCAATATTGAGATTTTCAGCTAACAATTCTTGAGTAATGTTTGTTACAAATCCAAAAGATCGCTTACAAATTCTTCAGAATTCTTTAGAAAATTGAGAAAATGTGTCTTTTTCCGACAGTAATTGCAGCACAGTAGCTTATAAGAGTTCTAACAAATTGTAAATATTGTAGCTTGATAACAAATGGTAAGAATCAAGTGACAATATTAGCATGCATTTATTTTGTGTTCATCTAAGAAGAAAGAAAAGAGGTAAGATATAAATCACATCAGAATCATGAATTGCACCTTTTTTGAGCTTTGGCTAAACCTGGTAAGGATCCTCATCTACAAATGCAATTCACCGAGACTCCCATTGCACCCTGTTTCAGTTCAAAACATTTTAACATTAATCACAAGATTAACCAAATATGTACTTAATTTTTGGCACATCTTCAGTTTCAAAGCCCACTTTAAAATGTGCAAAATGTCATGTCCTGTGCTTCAAATAGGACATCACTTTTTCAAAAAAAAAAAACTTTTAGCACCAGTTTTTGGTAAATGTCAAGATTTGATACAACTGTTGCCGATTTTGTTTACTGTAAAAGTCTATATTTTCGCGAGAAGATATTTTCGCGATTTTGCCTCTAACAGACATTTCGCGAGTTTTTATTTTCGCGATTACCAAAATTTAGTTGCATAATATCATGTCAAATGAATGTTGTTAATATCCATTAACAACATTCATTTGACATTCATCGCCAATTATCGGCAGATTTTACAGTGTGGAAAGTTGATTACAAAAGTGATTGACGTGTCTCAAGACCATTTCTTTCAACTAAAAAGCCAAATATATCATTATACTTTCAACTTTTTTCACTATCACATGATTGGTTTGAGAAATATTTGCCTCATATTTACCATGTTTACCATCTACATCGGTCGTGATTTAGCTGGCTGAATGATTAAACTTCCAAATTCAACAGCTTCACAGTTTCACTGCTTTGCTTGTTACGTATTTTGAGAGAAACTTTAATTGGTCGATAAATGACATTATATTTCGCGAGTTTTTATTTTCGCGTTTGAGGATTGAATCGCGAAATTCGCGAAAATAAAAACCTCGCGAAAATTTCTACTTTTACAGTATTTAAGAAAAGTACTGGACATATTTGAGAACACTGCTGTATTGTATGTATGACAGAATATCACTTCAGGTCAACTTTAGTAGTGTCTTTGAAGAGAATCTAATTAGGATATTAATTTCTATCTAGAGTATGACTATTAAACATATCACTAAGAGAGTTTGAGACCATGATTTTATCAAGGAATGCATCTACATATCTGTATCAATCCTTACCAAGTTAAGATGTATCATATTTTCTTCTCCTTGTTTCCTTGAGCAAGAAACTTTACTCTACTTGCTCTGTTGTCGGACAGTCACGGTATGCATGTTATGCAAGTACTTGTATCATTGATTGATTGATTGATATCCAGCCACAGGCCATTGGGCATCAAATGTTTTGGGATGCAGAGTATTTAGTTGAGTAAAGAGCTCATCAAGAGAAGTTAAATTTGGCCAATCTTTAGTGAAAATAAAGCTGAATAAAGTGTAGAAGAACACAATCAATAAATTGAAATCGATTTAGTGATATGAAAATTTGTCATTGGTTTAAACATCAGTATGGTGTGGGAAATTATTTCTTCCCTGGTGCTATTTCCAGGTTCATTTGCACTTTCCTTGGATATGACACAGTGCACAATAATTTCCTTTACCATTTCTTCACTTCATTAACAAATGCGTAGAGTAAACAAGTGTATCACCTCGCACAGTACAAATGACTTTTCTGTTCAGACGATCACCGCGTCAAACAACCAATCAAGCGACGCGCAGTGCATAGTCGCATACGCCCTAATCATACGCATCCTGCAGATTTGATTTGTAGATTTGAAAGATGGTCTTAAAGTGCAATTGATCAAATGTATGAGAATCTTTACAAAAGATTATGTAGGGTTGATTTGCAAAAAATCTGAACACATTCTTACAGTGCACTGTTTCATGTTTATATTGGAGACCCTGGCTTGGAGATCTCCAGGTTATCTTCTCATCCAGATTCATATTTATATTAGTCCATCTAGATGGCCGAGTCCTCGCAAACACCGCTCATGCTGCGCTGTGCATTCGCTTGTGAAGTCCATCTAGATGTGGACTAGTTTTTATGAGAAAACCTAACACCTCAAAATGCAGGAGTGAATCAAATCTGTAAATAAACCTGATTTCATTATGATTGGTATTAATTGTATATAAATCAAGGAGAATGTATGTGCAATAAAAGATTGGTGCTAGGAGAATGTATTTTACAACAAAATTTTGTAAGGAATTATATTTATGCTACAATTAAATAGAGTGATATGATATTATCATGTAATGTTTATAGGAATAAATGACACCTAATTTTATCTCAGATGTGAGTACTTGTGGTTTTGTTCTGCTTTACTTGATATTGTAAGAAAGATTTGTCAGACCTGTTTACAAATCTTATTGTCCATGCCAAAACATTTTTCAAAAGGGGACTTATGAAATAGGCACCATATGGATATTCCATCCGGATGTCAATATGAATGTACCGTTAGTCCACGTATCCATAGGCTATTCCCTTGTGGAGTGTGCCATTCCATTGTCTATGTGGTGTGGTCAAGCTTTTTTTAAAGAGACCAGTGACCGGGAGCCATAAATCTCCAGAAAGCGGCTCCCAGTCCAAAATTAAGAGTGGAACCAGGCGCCGTTTGAGTCATTAAAAATCATACAAATTAGTTTATAGTGTACAGCAGTTATGAGGTTCAGTTTAAAACATCACGATTTTCACGGTCAAATTCAGACCTTTTTGTTTCATTTCAAGAAAACAAGATTATATTTTATTTTACTATTAAGGTGATTCACTTTAAAATACTGATTTTCAAGTATTTTTTTCTTAAAAGCTCTTTAACTTTTATGGTAAATTCATCATGTACATTCGGTATGCAATTATGACCAGGCACCTCTTACGATTTTTCGGCAGCGCCCAACTACATATTTTTTAGTCCAAACCGGGCGCTAAAACGTGAGGATCGTTGGGTAAATATCGCCCGACGCCCGTTTAAAAAAAAGCTTGGGTATGGTACAATTGGAGACAATGGAGTGTGCCATTCCATTGTTTCCAATTGTACCACATCACACAGACAATAAACCTTGGTTATGCTTCGTGATCATGTCAGTGGTCTTGTGTACAGCAGATGTTTCCTTTGACCTGAAGCCAATAGCACAGACACCGAACATGTTCATTCTTGGTGGTGGCAGGTCACAGGAAACATCTGCCATACACAGGGCCACTGATATGACCACAAAGCAAACCAAAGTTTATTGTGTGTGTGATGTGTTACAATAGGTCACACACCACAAGGAAAAAGCCTATGGATACAGGGCCTATTAACCGTGCACGAGCAATAATGTAAGATCATACCAACAGGCTGCCCCCATCAACCATGCCTTTTGATTTTTTTGATCGACTGGTTTTGTGTTCAGTAGCTATATTGACACCCAAACGATTTGACGATAAGTTGCATCCTTGTTTTGTTATGGCTATTTGTTGAATTAGATTTGGGATCCCAAACTTATTTCCACAAGCTGCATAACAAAAATTATCACTATAAATACTCTCTTATTGGTATCTGAACATTCTCATATATGTGAAAACTGATTTTATACACAAATGGACTTCTTTCGAATTTAAATTGAAGCTTGTGGAAAAACAAAAGTAGACACTAAAGACATGTTTACTTTTCAGGAATTTCCTGACATTGATACATTTCAAAAGATTTATTCAACTGCAGTATATATGTAGCATTTTAAGCTATTTATACTCATACTGCAAATGTCTATTTTTGGCTCCAGATTGCACATAGAAAAATACATGTTAAAACATCAACAAAATTAGAAGTATCATTCACAGTTAAAGAGATAAACTTGCCATTGGACAACTTCAAATAATTTTTAAAGTAATTCATTAGCACTCAACATTTTTGTTCTGAAACTTTGACTTGTAAGGTTTGATTTAGGTATTCAAATATGCTACAGACTTTTCATCACAAATCAACAACAATGCATCCGTCTATTTAACTTGCGTGTATTTATCGCGCCAGGGTGGCTTTAGCCACCCTTGTGTTATAAAACACACTGACAAATCGGATGCAGAGTAGTCCTGTGCAAGGAATACAAACTCATTCCATGAAAAAAAAATAGCAGCCGGATTTTTACATCAAGATACGTGTCAACCGGCACTCAGTGGGAATGAAAGTTGTGAACTCTATTTGAAAGTTTTCAGATTTTCTGCTGATAAAACAAAATAGGAAAAGAATAACTTCTAGAAGCATGAAATCAGAAGTTGGCCTCCACTCTGATACCCATATGCCAACAATTGGGGATGGCAAATGATTTATCCGAAATATGTTTAGGAAAAAAGTTCAAAGATGGTTATTTTTAGGAGTAGGAATGTATAAATGAAGTGTCTATGTATAATCTGGAGTCAATATTTCTTCTCTGACTAGTACTAAAAGCTGGCTTACATTATGACGAATAAGAGGAACGACAAGCAACAGTACGTTGCAAATTATCTTTGCAATCTGTCCAGTTTTATGTCATTGACTACTGATGAAAACACAATAGCAAGGAACGTAATTGCAACAACTGGTATGACGTTGGCTTCCGAAAGGAAACATAGCTAGGGTGACGAATGTATATATGGCAAATTTACCGAGTACTTGCGACAGCCTTTACTTTTGTCCACTACCGTTGTGTCATCAATGAAGGTCGTTACCACACATCAGCAAATATTCCTTATTCTCTCTTTTTGTAACGTTACGCCAATCATTTTTTATTTTTTATATTTGTCACCTTAGCTTGGTCATTAGTCATAATGTGAGGCAGCCCTGAACACTAATAAACACTGAAGAGAATTGAATTTGGATATAATAGAGCACCAAGCTGATTATTGTTGTCTTTTCATTTAAACACATCCATTAAAACTACATAAAAATGAGAGATCAATACAAAATTGATATGTGAGCTACTCTTACCTTGGAAAAAGTAGCTCTTACCAAATTAGTGTAAAGTCACAAGTTTGCACATGGCCAATTGACACGAAGCAATGAAAAAAATACTGGTTCTCGGAACCATGCGACCCCCCTGGCCAACACAATACAAACAAATGTTGATGTTTAGGTAGAAGGATTGCATTGTTTACTAATGATCTTTGACCTTTGTTATGTGACATTTGACCTCATCAACTATATGAGGGTTCTTATATTATATCCATAAGCCAAGTTTGGTTCCAATCTGACTTCAACTTTTCAAATGAGGCCAAATTGACAATTTCAGCCTAATTTGCAACTTGACCTGTGACCTTAGTATGTGACCTTTAACCTCATACACAAATACGGGTTCCCATGCTGCACCCATGACCCAAGTTTGGTCAAAATCCATCGAAGTATGCAGAAGTTAAGAAGAGGCAAATGTCAACCCTTTTCACAATGCAGCTGCAGATGATGATGCAGACACTAACATCCACTATCTACTTTTCAAGCCAGGAGGATAAAAACAAACTACAACAGTCATCATGCGAGTGCAAAAAAGTTGTGTCTGCAATGACTGCCATATGTTACATTTATGTAACATTTTGTCACTAAAATGCAAAATATCAGAAACCTAGCAGCGTATTGGTGTGGATTGCCTTGGTCAAGGTATGTCAAGAAAACAGTAAATTTTGCTGAAAAGATTGTGGTTCTTTGACAAAGATCAAACTACATCTTCATGATATATCGTTTTGAAGTTTCTAGTGGAGGAATTTAGATTTGCAATATGTCAATATGATGACTTTACACTCATTTTAATAGTTCATATATCTACTGAATATGGGAAAACTTACTAATGTTAATGTATACATCAATACTTTAATCATACAAAATATGTAAAAAAATACAAATATATATGTTCTAATCTCATTGTCCAACAACTTATTTCTGTCTGTTCATACAATAAAGCAAATAATTAAGCTTTATATATAGAGGAGTCAATAGATATAATCCTCTGCATTTATATTCTAGATATTGAATCAAAACAGACATGATTTATCATTCAGTAGACATAGACTTGCAAGGTATACAATGTATGCAGTGCCCCAGAAAGAGCATTCACGCAGTGGACTAACGGTTTGACGTGACTTCTGAACCACAGAGCAATTATAAGTTCCTTGTCTAAGGAGACATGGTCTGACCAGGATTCGAACCCGGAAACTAATCAGCCCATCATGTTTGCCAGCAATTTTATCAGCAACAAAGGCTGTGTTCACACATAATAGTAATGACTAGTCGTGAGCGAGTCATCTTAGCAGTTGTATTTACACAGGGATATGACTTGTGTGTTAAAACTAGTGGTGGGTCACTTTTAGTTACGAGCGAGAAACTTTCTATAATTGCGCTCACACTGGGAATTTGCTTGTGAGCAGCTCAAGTGCGAGAATATAGTCATGACCAAATTCTTATGTGTGAACACGCTTTTAGTTGTCATACATGTGATGTGATCAAGGAGAACTAATCGGATGTCGGAAATATTGATTTTCAGTTTACAGGACAATAAGGTAGGCAATTCTTTTCATTTTCAATTTTTGGAAGTTCACAGAAATGTTGCGTCTGGAAGTGGAGGACTAGGAATAATGCGACAACCACACCAGGTAGTGCATGTCAACCTCGCATTTATTATCTGACGTTACACCACCGCCAGTATTTGATAGTGGGTAAGGAGCTGTGGACACTACTAATAATATTTGATAGTGATTGTGCACACACATTACTACTACTATTGACTGCCGAACATGATTGCAGGACATGAAAATATTGGATTACTAGGACAATTATTGCTCTCTCA
Organism: Ophiothrix spiculata; assembly: GCA_000969725.1. Lineage (NCBI taxonomy): Eukaryota > Metazoa > Echinodermata > Ophiuroidea > Amphilepidida > Ophiotrichidae > Ophiothrix > Ophiothrix spiculata. The sequence continues at coordinate 89,970 of JXSR01S002813.1, read as the reverse complement.
CCTCATGTTTACTGAATGATAAATGCAATTACACAAATTTAAACATTCTATAAATTTTACAGAAATCCACACCTTCAACGGGTGATTCACATAATTAATATCAAAGTGTAATATTAAAGATTTGTTTTAATAAGACTAAATTCTACAATATATATATTAATTGTTCTCAATATGCATAATTTAAGAGATAAATTATTTGATAAATTTTATCATTGAAAAATAATGTGGCTATGTGAATAATTATGTATTACAAATAAGTACATTATAAGGCACAGCAAAGCTTGAACCAGTCAGCTGAGCGGGAGATGCCAAATCAGGGTTCCTGCACCTTCCGGACAATTAAATTCCATGACCAAATTATGAAAAATCTATGACCTTTTTCAGACGACAGGATTGTGTATCAAGGGTTATTCCGCCTATCCTGTACCATAATTTTTAACCAGACAGCTACTGTCATTCTGATTATTGATTTTTTTCCCCAAAAAATAAAATTCCATGACCTTTCCATGACTTTAGGCCATTTTCATCAAATTTCAAGACTTTTCCAGGCCTCGAACTTGAAATTAAATTCCATGACTTTTTCAGGTTTTCCATGACCCGCGGGAACCCTGCCAAATACACAATGTACACAGCAAGATTACTATTTCTGTAGTACAACCGCCACATAGTAATTGAATTGCACTTGCACTGTTCCCACACTGCTACTCCATAACAGCTGTACTGCATTCAGTGGCTCCAAGCATTTAACATGTTAATAGCTGTAGGTGGATATGTGACCCCTGAGCCTGTGGTCAACACTGAGTTGTAGCATCTATTGTAAATTTGCTGTGTACTTAAAATTACTATAAAAATAACAATACCAACAATTCACTTTGAAATCAGTTACACGTTACAGAACATTCAAACATATTATTGAAAATGCACTGTAATCCACAATATTTTAATCCAAAGCTAAAACAACATTTGGTGTCTCCTCTAGTTTCCAGTGAGAAAATTGCAGGAGCATAATAAAATACACAGAATAAATAAGAAAATATCAGATGTGACAAAATTTCAGTATGAAGTATATACACATAACTGGACACATGAATGTAATGCTTGCTGACCCAAGTCCATACTTCTTTACCGAGACCACAGGAAGTATAATCTAATATTTTGTTGAAATCAATACTAACTTTTTTGTTATATATATTTACTTTGGGCAGTGAATGTCCAAAACTAAAATTTACTATAATTTGAATTCTCCATTAATACTTTATTTATCTGAATCAAATATACTCCATCAGTAAAAGCCATGCAAGCATACAAGGCTTATATACATCTAGCTTGGCAAGTTGCACATTTATTCCCCATGCTCATAGCAAAAGAATCATGCCAAGCTTATTGGCAGTAGATAGATGTTTAGGTTAAATATCAGTTAAAATATTTCTTTCAACTAAACTATGTGTCCTAGGGAAAAAAACTTTCAATCATTGCGAGTAATTTTTTAGCTTTAACAAATAGTCAGACGTATGTATTGAGTACTGAAACTGGTGAACCAAAAATATGCCACCGCTGATGTCTATGATATACGTACTAATGACAGATGTACAGCTACATATATATGCTTTTATTACAAATAACCTGGACATTTAGTGCTTTGATACAGTCCAGTCTTGACAGCTCATTATGCTATGGTCACATAACATGCCACCCATCGGGGTGCAGTAGGTTACCTGATATTGTCCAGTCAGATTTGCAGCGAAAATGAACTATGACACTTACCGGCCCACGATTGGGCTCACATCGGATCTTATGCGGTGATCAAATAGGCATCGGCAGGTAATCTAACAGACCCCGAACAGACATGGTAGTCCGATGTCTGAAATGTGACCAAAAGGTAATTGTCAGATACCTTTCGGACACCTATTTTCATGTAAATTTACTTTTTAAATAGACTATTTGCAATCAATTCAATCTTCAAAATAAAAGATTTCTGTTTTATATATTTCATAAAGATATCAACAATGTATGGCTGAACCACACTTGTTATGTGAAACTCACCGGCTACTGACCGATATCCGATCAGTATCTAATTAGATGAGGTGTCCAACTTAATCCTGATCTATGTTCAAATCGGGTTTGGTTGGTATCCAGTTGTTGACATGACAGCTCGGTGACCAACTAATGTCTGGCAGGACAAGAACTACAAAACTAACGCTGAAGTTAGCGAAAATCAGGCCGGTGTCGTATAGGTACCTCTCAGGACATTGGTTGGTGACTGGTGGATTTGTCTACTGGTATGTTTTGGCTTGCAAGATACCACAAGAATTTACAATATTTTAATTTGGCATTAAATCCTTTTCTCTCGTGCCTATCCAGCTCATGGGAACCAACTGGTCTCCGGATGATGTCATTCAGTCTCCGTTCAGCATCCGATGAATCAGAGTCCAGAATGACGCTATAAGCAAGAAAAGTTTGGTGCTCAGGGTATGAGTTGGTAGATAATCTACGTAATAAACAGGTTTCCTAGAGTGCAAAGTGATTTCACATTGCATCTACAAATCTGCTAACTGCATTTAATTTTTTTTCTAATAGGCTATGCTATGAAAAAATATCTACAACAAGACAAGCCATATAGGTGTCAGATAAAATGGCGCACAAGTTTTAGAGCATGATTACATCATAGGTCCCGATCCCGGCGGAGGGATATCATAGGCATTGTGCGCGAGTGGGTACAGAAAATCCTCTTGTCCTTCCCTCGCCTCAGCATTATTTTTGGATTTTTTGTACTGGTCTAATAGTTCTTTAATATGTTTGCTGTCATCACTGTTTGAGTACTCTGGGTTGCGTTTCTTCATCCTTTCTCGGTTCTGTGGATGAAGCAGACATTATAAGAATTAATCATTAGAAATGGCTATTATCTCACATGAATTGCCTGCAGTACTGAAATGCACAGGTTTTATCATACTTAAAAATTTGAATAAATATTGACAAACAATGGGTCAATCTTCATTTAAATCAATCAACTGAAGAGGTAAGCAATTAGACTATTCTGCCAGCCCATGACAAACGGGTATAACTGCAATTGGCCAAAACTATTTTGTGAGCAAGTCAATGGAAGCCAACAAAAAAAAATTGGAATTTGTCTAGAATTACAAGAGCATGGTCCTATTTTTCAAAATTTTGTTTTCAGAGCCATATGAAAGGTCACTGCAAAAGAGGTTTAAGTTTCAAATTTCAGCTGATCGGTCAAACAGTTTTTATTTTATGGACAATTTTGTATTTTTGAGCAGCCTATACGTTTCTGAGTAAAATTTATAATGGTTAGCATAATTGGACACATTTTCATATTAATCTCCAAAACGGAAGAAACTCAGCTGTGAAATTTCGCATGGATTATAAGAAAAATATGTGAAATATTTTGGTATCAAAATCTCAAAAAGCTTGAAAAATGTTGAAGCAATTGGATCATGCTCCTTTAATATGAAAGTTATTCCCTTTTGTCATTGGTGGGCAGTATTGTACATTGATTTTGATGCTATATTCGAAACAAACTAACTTTTCCAGAAATTTACTCATTTCATTTTCACAATGAATTAAGTCAGTTGATCAATAATTTAGTCTATACACAACTTTGAAACATCTCTGCTAACTTCTAATACTTGTCTACTCCTTATAAACTATTATCAGATGGTTCCCATAAGTAAAATATACAATATGTATCTACTAGTCAAAAGCACAAAGAGGTCATGTTTGAAAGATCTGTCAAAATAAACAGATTTGGGAGTTCCACCAGGACACTCAAAACACGTTGAAAAATTCAACATATTGTTAGACTTTCCTTCAAAGATGGTATGGTGCATAATTTGTTAATAGGTCTGTACATGTAATAATCAACATTTAGGATTCTGTGTCACAGCATTCCTTATTCATGTTATTGTGTAACAGGTATATCTATTATTAAGCAACTATTGACACACAACATTGATAGTTGTGGTTAATTTGTGACAGAGAAACACAGTTATTTATTTATTTATTCTTTCTTAAATGAGGACACTACTTCATTGTCAAGCAGGCCCTCTCTACAGACACACACACATATTAATTCAAAATACTACAATTGAGGTATAAAAAAATACACATATATGTATATATATATAACAGCATTATTTCAGGTGACTATCTTTGTAATTAAAAGTGCTCAAGCCCATTACAGGCGAGCTAAGAAACAAATTTCTAAGTATAGACCTCTGGAAAGGCAGCCATTACTGAAAGTTTCTTAGATACCCTCGCTTACGCTCATTGTGTACCCATTCATCAGATGGGATAGAGTTTGCAACGCTTTTGAGAAACCAGGCTAAATATACATATGTACATTCAGTGGTGTCAAAAACGTGACAAACCCGGCCATTCCGTGAAGCCAACACTCCAGAAATAGTCGAAAGTGCTCAACCAGTGGGATAGAACCACATGGGAGCGTAATTTAACAGCATTATTTCAGGTGACTATCTTTGGAATTAAAAGTGTTCAAGCCCATTACAGGCTTGAGCACTTTATATGAAATATAGAGATAATTACAGTATATACCAAAGCTTAGAATATAATTTACACTCATGTTCTTTGACCATCTTTTCGTTAACAGTTTAGCCTTAAATTGCCTTAAAGGCATTTTGAATAATTCATATCGAATTTTAGGTGAAATGTTATTACAGCTCAATTTTATTTGTCAATCTATGTAGATCCCTTTTGACTCTATAATGCATCTTTTTAACATCCATCATGCAGTTCTCCAGATTTTGTGGGTTCAAATCATTACATTTCTAAATTACAACGATTATGGACTGAGACATTGAAATACGCTACCTTGACCTGTCACTGATATCAACAGTCAACAGACAACTGTGGACTCTGTATTTTTAGCTTTATTGTGACAGAGCCTGTCAAGAAATTTGTAATGATAAAGTCAAACATTAATTGTAATGAATAAATAGACCCACTGTTTCAAATGTAGTTTGATCATGTTCATTAGAAAAGGGAAAATTCATATTTAAAGTTGATATTAATTACTCTTTGGGTAGGTCATACAGATATCCTTTTTATCTTTTTAGAGTGGGGATGATAAATCAGACAATAAATTTGTTGATGTATAATTGTTTAATAAATTACAGATGAAAAATAACTAAGCTATTTAAAGAGACCAAAATCCTTCACAAAACTAGCCTGTATCTCTCAACAACCAACAAAAAGGCCAGTCTTTAAATATCTTGTGTGGTGTAGCACAGGTGTCCGAATCATTGACCTTTTCAAAATCCATTCGGAAATCTCCGGAACATTGATCACATGGCCAATTTTTCAACCAATCACATACAAGCTCATTAGTATGCACAATTTTGTCAACAACATTTTCAGAAAATTCTCTCTCATTTCACTGCAATAACAGTGAAAAATAAATAGAACCGGACCCATACATTATTAGATACACTAATTCTGAACAACTTTTCGCTGATGGCACCATACGCTCACCGAAACAAAGAGTGAAATTTCCATTTGAAATCGGCTGATTAAGCTTAAGATTTCAAGTCACATCAGGGTGATCACACCAAAAGTGACTTGTTAGTGCTAACGCTAATTACAAGTTCGAATTTGTACGCAACCAGTTAACGAGAACGCGAACTTAACATTCTGGTTATTATGTTGAAGAGTCACTTTTTCTTTCGGCAATTGCCGGAAAGTGTAAAATCAGCTTTGGAAATTCTCGAAAAGTCTTGTTTTGAAAAGATCTATAGGGTAAAAGTTTGAGTCCTGTCATAAAAGTTATATCTTTGGGTAAGACATTAGAGCTAGAATTACCTGTTGGGGAACTGAGAGACAAGATCACTTACATCAGAAAATTCCTTTACATAATTAGCATTGATCTGTTAACAACCATTAAAATGCCTATATCCTGTGAAAATTGCATTTTCCATTTTCCGTATCGCAGAAAACTTTAGAGCTTAGTGTATGTCCATGTGATGAATAAAAAAGCTTGAGAAAGTTGTGATCACCTTTCACAGAATAACCTGCAAATGAAAGTATCTCTGTTTATAGTGTTATTATTATTACCTCTGCTAGTGTTGTATACTCATAATCTTGTAGCTGTTTCTGGAACCCAAAGTTTGGTCTGGCTACCGACCGTGCCTGCGTTGCTGCTCGTAAACAGTCTTGCCAATTGTATTGTGTTATTGTCATCATGTAGGCCACAGTCAGGGTAGTACTACGGGAAATGCCTGCTATACTGTAACGTAACGCAGAGGAAGTAACATGTGAGTATATTGGTTTCTTATTTCATATTTTAAAAAAACATTTTGGTTGCTGTCTGCCTTTCTATTAATCCTTACTTAATTGCATTTCCACACTACATCAGAAGAGGCAAAGCTTCATGAAAATAAAATACCTTGCAAAAATTATGTCCTTTACCATTACATATTTTCAATAAAATGGGACCATAATTATATGTATCAATTAATCCAAATTTTGAATCAAATTTGTACAAAAATCACTTTTTTGCCAAACTTTGTGCATTTGAGCTCAAATTTTGCAAGACAAAGGGCCCATTGAGGTACTAGACAGCCTGATTTTGCTCCATATCTATGCATTACATCTCTGTTTAACTACTTTTGTACTAAATACTCCTCCCTGCCTTTCACAGCCTATACACTTAGGCTGTGTTCACACATATTAATCATGACGAGTCGTGAGCAGCTCTAGAGCGAGACAACTTAGCAGTTGTGTTCACACTGGGAGACAACTTGCGCGTTAAAACTAGTGACGTATCATTTCTAGTCACGAGCGAGACACTTTCTATAAGTGCGTTCACACTGGAAATTGCTTGTGAGCGGCTCAAGAGTGAGAATATTATAGTCATGGCCGAAATCTTATGTGTGAACACGCCCTTAGACTTACCAATGTATAAGGCAATTGCCTCCTCCTATCCTGCAGTCATGAATGAAGTCTATAGCCTTCTGAAAAAATTGACTTCTGTATAGGGACAAAAACAACAAAAAATATGTAATGCTGACAAGTAATAACTTCATTTAGGATGATAACAGGAGGTCCAAGGTTCACTTCCTGGTTAAGGATTTTGATTTTTTTCAAAGTTTTGACCCAATTTTTAAAAACAAATGTAGACTTTATTCATCTGAACCCCTTGACCTAGAAGCACCGTTGTAGAGAGCACAACTGTTTTGGGCAAGGCTATACACAATGAGAACCAATTAAATCAAATAAGTTAGAACAGCCACAAATCAGGGGCTAAACATATTAGCATGTGAAAACATAATTTACTAAAAGTTCAAAAGAGGTGAAAGGTTAAGCTACAAGTTTTAAATCATAAGAAAGTGCTCTTTTGGATAACTCACAGAGTGTACTCTCATTCTATTTGTTTTACAAATACACAAATTGTTTTCGATCATTTTATTTAAACCATGTATGGTCTTCAATAACTGATTTATGTTATTCTAATCATTTCAGCTTTTTAGGTTTAACAAGAAATCCAGGTATATAAAACTCACATCTGTCATATTTTTAAAACTTTTGGACTCTTAACAGAGTTTCATTGTATGGTATTCATCAGACCACTCTTTACATTGTTCAACTTACATGTTTTGTCCAGGTGAATCTGCTGCTGCTATACACAGATATTTATATCCCTAAAAAGGACAAAGACATTAAAAGGACTTTAATAAACATTTATAAGATTTAAATCAACATAGACCAATGACAACAACTTTTTCAGAGATCACATATATGATACTCTGCTGAAACAAACTGTGAACCAATGGAGTAAGAATGTCAACAAGCTTTGCAGGAAAACTAGTGGAGTAGAACACTTATAATCAAGCCTCTCATTGGAGGGGTGAAAACTAAAGTTGTGAGTAGAATTTTGGATTTGACATACATGATACTTATTCAATACACCCATGTTTTATACAGTGTGGGGTGTGTGTGTGTGACTGGGACCATTCAGCACTGTGCTATGACTCTGATCAACATCAAAATCAACAATTACAAAACACACACAAAAAAAACCTTTCAAAACCTCAGATTAAAATTCAACGAGTATGGTCATTTTTTTTAGTTTTGTTCCTAGTTTCATATTTTACTCAAATTGATCCAATGGTTGTACTTTAAAGAGCAATAATGTACCGGTATTTTGTATCTGCATACTTTGCTGTGTAAATTCATTTAAACCTAACCCTGAATTTAGAGTAGTTTCGTTTTCTAGCCGAAGTCAAAATATGTCATGCGAAAAAATCATATGTTTTCAACCGGATTCGAACCCAAGAACTCACGGGCCCCAAGCCCCGGCCCCCAAACTTAACTTTGACTATGTGTACGCATGAGCGTTACCAATCTCGCGGAAAAAGGGTTCCTTTTTCAACCCTGTCCGCGGACAACAATGTCCTTGATATTTTTAAAATAGGGGATATTTTGTGTCATCGAAATAACAAATAGGGTGATTTTCAGAAATATGCTAATATTTGAATACTAGTCAAATTATAATTTTACGTAAAAATCTGGGGTAAAAAAGTAGTTTTATTGTTACAGTTTCTCGATTACACACTGTAAAAAGGCTGTTTTTTTACATTTCACAACATATCAAATTGTGTTTACTCATAGTTAGGAATAAAATCAAAGTTCTAAGTAGTGTAAAATATAATCTGCATGAAAACTTAGTATGTTACAGTGCCCTTGAATTATAAAAATAGAGGGACTTTGAAAAATATGTCCTCGTTATGTTAAATATAGGGGGTAATATTCAAGCCAATTTCATTTTTTTTTGTCCTCGTTTTTAAGGAAAAAGGGGTAAAAAATTGACAAAATGTCCTTGAAATTGACTCCAATAGGGGTTCATTTTGTGTTTGGGAACGACTTGGGTTACACCTTTGAATACAGACTTTAGGGGCCAGGCCCCAAGCGAGGCACACCATTAACTGGCCACCACAGAGATGCTAACCTGGCAGCAATTTGGTCCCAACTTGTGACCCAGTCTATGACATATTTGGACTTTAGCGTTTCATGATTTTCAACAGTGAGCTTTAGTGAGTTCCAGTGGGGTTAAGGTTACCATATTTAGACACATCTTCATAATATTTATAAAAACAAAACATTTTACAGCTCGGTAAAATATCACATGGGATGAGCAAATAATGAGCCATATTTTGGTACCAAAATCTCACACATTAAAGAAATTGGATCTACCTCCTTTAAGAACCTGGAATTTGACAACATAATAGCGGAAAAATTAAAAAGACAATCTTGAATTGCTGTTGGATTGTCCCTATCCGCTATTCTAGCAGCTCAGGAATAACTTACCCATCATACATGTTTAAACTTTGGATCAAAACAGCTATTTTTTTTTTGAGAAAGGCTTTTACGACAGGAATTCATAACAATTGGTAGATTTTAACAGGTTTGCCGTTAGACAAGTTTTGAACTGTCAAGCTTTCATCAGGAGTAGCTCTGACTTCTTCAGGACAAATGATAAATGTTTAACATACATACACACATTTCTGCATTGTGATTTAAGTTTAAACACATATGGATTTGTCTTTTTACAAACACAGATGAACTTCCATTATAATCTCACATATTTATATATTACTTATCATACGTACATACCTCAAGTAAAGGCTTGGCATTATCATGGATAGATAGGATATGAGTGATCTTATTTGTTTGAAGTTGTTCTTTATCTTTAGAATCTGTAAACAAATAATAATAAGAACATCATGAATTCATAACAAATAAAAGAGGCCAATATTAGCAATTGTTAAAAATAATAAAATTTTATCCTCTTATTTTTAAGTTAAACTTAAAATAAGAGATTATTCATATCTAGATTTCAGACTATTTTTCTAACACTAGAAGGGTTTGATACCATGGACCTCTAAATTAAACCAATGTGAGCTAGCCCAAGGCTTATCGCATCAGAGTTGGTTATTTTTGACCCATCCAATAATGTTACAGAACTTGGTTGTCATTCTCCAACTTCCAAGATGAGATAAATCCCGTGAGATCTAGCCATGCCAGGGTATCTTATTGTCAATATAGCTGCTATTGGCATTTAAATACTACACAAATTTGTATATTATTTTTCTGTTGATAACAGAGTTATTGATCATAAGTTTGATCCTACTTTGTAATGGACAGAAAAAACAATTACGTACATGTATAACATGTACGACGCCGATAACAATTTGGTTCGCGAACCACACGTCTAGCCTGGTAGCGGTTCGTAAAGGATTCCAGCAGAAAAATTTATCATCCAAATATGGTCACCTAACTTCTGATAGTTTGGTCCACGTTTAAAGAGTTATTACAGTAATATCGAAAAGACATTGGGCTTTTGAGTAAACTCCTGATTATTTGTAGGATATGACCATTAAAGTGGGATTCGACCTCAAACAACCTTTTGACCTCTCCCTGATCCAATCAAGTTATACCTTGGGCCAAGGACTATTCAAGGTCTAAGTTTGTTCCATGTGGGGTCAATAGTCCACAAGTTATGGCCATAACCTTTGAAATGACATTGACATGACCTCAGGTCAACTTTTTGACCATTTTGGATATTTGACCTCAAATGACCTTCTGACTTTGGGGACCGTTCATTATTTACAGGGGAGGGGGGGCCGGGAGAAACATAGGGGGGGTCATGTAATTTTTATTTGGTCGATAGGGGGGGTTGTGTAATTTTTTTGTGTTAAGCAGGGGGGGTCATGTAAAACTTGCGTAAACTTTATCACTTGTCTGATGTTTGACCATTGATGTAAGTCTGATTTTGAAATTTTAAGGTAAAAATTCTAAATTTTTAGCGCGCTGCACGCGCATTTATACTTACAAATTTGTTTCAAATTCTTGCAAAGTTCACACAAATATTTACACGGTATTAGAATAACCTTCATTTTAAGGAAAGACTAAATAAAATGGTACATGTTATTTGGGGAAGACTACCCTTTTCTACTACCTCTTCCACAGTGGC
>JXSR01S002813.1:66031-78318 GCA_000969725.1 Ophiothrix spiculata | reverse complement strand
ACCCGCAACTTCTCCCGGCCCCCCCTCCCCTGTAAATAATGAACGGTCCCTTGACTTACCTTGACCCCGGGTTAAGGGCTATCCATGGTCCAAATTTAATCCATGTGGAATCAAGGGTTCATGAGTAATGGGCATGACTTTGAAATGATCTCGGATGACCTAAGGTAAACTTTTTGAACATTTTGGAGATTTGACCTCAAATGACCATTTGACCTTAAATGACCTTGGCCACACCCCCAAAATTTTGCAGAGCAAGTTTATCCTGAGATCCTTCATGACACCAAGTTTCGTTTCCGTAGGCCTTACAGTCCTGAAGATATGTTGCGGACAGCGCATAGAACAGTGACTGGTGTATGCGTTCAGGTGAGACAAAATAGAACAAAATCTATGCAAAGCTAATATTTTGGAAACATACTGAAAATTGAAAACACATTTAAATCGCAGAAATCATCAACATACCTCTGAAATTTCCAAGGTAAAGACCTGGTAAAATCTGGAAAATAAACAAAGTTATACACAAGTCAGAATTTTATTAGATAGAAATAACAGGTCAAAAATATCATGAAACATTTCCTTTGAAAAGAAATGAAGCCTTAAAAATAATATGTAAGGTAAAAGGGCAACCCATTACCACGGTCACCCTGGCACAAATGTAACCAGTACGTAACTACAGTATGGCCATCCTAATACTATTGCTGCAGTGTGACTGGTTCTTTATCATAATCACTACAGTGTGATTGGTGCTTTTCATAGCAATTAAAGTTTGCATTTATGCGAGTAAGGTATAGCTTATTTTACACTAAAGAAAAAATGTTGGTGAAGTTTCCAACATTCTCAGGAGTAACTGAGATACTTTTAGCATTCCGTTTACGCTCATGCACCATGAAAAGTTATTAGTATGTACTACACCAGGACCGCACCCATTTAAATCTCCACATGTGCGAAAATAAAATGTGCGAAATGATTCAAAAGTGACTGTATGTGAAAATTACTGCACACAAAAATTTCTACTTAAAATTACAATAAGTTGCAAAATGTCACATGTGCATACCTGACTCATTCCTGTACCCATTTTTCTTCCTTAGCCTCTTGTACACCTTGACTGAATTAATTCCTCATCAAAATGGCCGCTCCCTAGCTTCAAATTATAAGGTCAAATTAGCGGTGTAGTGTAGTACTTTCTTTACACATTAAAAATCCTAGAAAAACAAGTACATAAAAATGTATAAGAAAGAAAGCTGACTGGCATTACCATCTTAGGGAGACTCTTGACTTTGTGTATCACATCATGGATACTCGTGAGGGAACCACTTGTACCTTGTGAGATTTGAATGCATCAATTCATTGAGAACTGCCATGCCAACATGACAGGATACTCCATGAACTCCCCCCCCCCCCCCCCTTTGGGCACACCACCGGGTGTGACCAGAGCTGGAAAGAATGTGAATTTCCCAGGAAGAAAACTCAAAAATTCCCTAATTTATTAAGTTTCTGTATTTGAAAATGCAGAATTTCCCACCAAATACTCAAATTTCCTGGGAAGGAGCTTCCTGATTTCCACACTTTTTCCCACCATGCGGGTGTCCTCATCCTAGTTGGAGCACTGCACAAACATATGATGTCACTCTCATCGTGATTAAATATCCATTTATTTTTTTGGACAAAGGCAAAATATCTTGAATTTCAAATTTCGGAGTCGGACCTGAGTCCTCCGACACTACTGATCTTTCATACTTTTTGGAAACTTTTGTTCAAATTCAATATATTTGAGTGAAAAAGCCACATGTATAGGCCTATGCTCTATATCCTGCACCACCTGAATCCTAAGCCCTACTGGCTTTCTATCTCACTCTCGCATGCCAGGTCGAGTGCCGTGGCTTCTGTAAAATGCACCACAGTGTATGTGTCAACTTGCTCGAGAAACACAAGCCGAAGTTACCTTTCACATAATGGCCATTTGTGCATAAATTGAAAAATACAAATGGTACTTGAAAAAACAAATGTTTTATTCCATATTCATGAAAGGCACCTTTTTGAATTAAATTTATGAAAATCGCACTGTTCGGATCAGAGAAATCAAACGGTAGGCGGCAATGGTGTAGTTTGGGACCCTGTTCATAATAAGGATCAAAACAGCTGTTATTGTTTCAAAATCAAAAATGAAGTTTTTCTAAATCATCAAGGTTTTAAATAAATCCAATATCAAGTTTATCCATCAAGCTAAACTAACCATAAAAGCGATTTTACCATCATTTTTTGGTCCAAAAGTCCGACTTCCGCGATTGTCTCCATTTGTCATGTTCCATGTATTTGACCACCGCGTAAATCACCGCGTAATCTAATGCAACATTAAACCAACCGGAGATCGCGTTTTAGATCCCGACGCAATGAATAACCAACCATCGAGCGTTTCATTGAAATGTTTGGCACTGTGCAATCATTAAAAATGGCCGATCATGGCTTTATTTTTGCTTCAAAATACCACTCTTTAATGAAAACTCGGCTACCTTTCAGACATTTAAACAGCATTTTGAATCAACGGAAACAAAGCTTCATCGATACAGGTGAGTTTTCTGAGATTTGTAAGCATTTTCAGCGGTGTTTGGAGACAAAAATCCTGACAAAAATCGGCAATTTTAGTACTTTTTACAATTTGTTTTAACCTTGTTGCTTCACCCCATAATTTCCCTCTTTATTCCAAGCCCTGCCCTCCTTCCAAAATATTAACCTTCTTGTCTAGATAACATTTTAACTATTTAGCTTCTTTGGTTCATTTAGCTTGATGAATTAGTGAGGCTTATTATGAACAGGGTCCTAAACTACACCATTACCCGGTAGGCTATGTTTCGTTTGTTTACATCGGTAACCCTTTGTAAGCACATCTTCAAATATCATTTTTGTGTGACTAACAACTTTGGGAAGTGTTTATAATGATATTTATTATTGGTAGTGTAATTTGCATATGAATGCTGAGATCACATGGTCATGTGACAAATTGGGGGAACCCGGAAGGTTCGCGGGAAAATTAGACATTGACCATTTCGTCGTTCAAATGGACAGCCGCAAAATTTTTTATAAAACCAAGGAAAAAACATAGTTATGAGTGTTGAGTTCTCTTTACAGATATTCCAAGTCTCTCAGACCCAGTTCTAAAAAGAAGGGCTGTAGTGTAGAAGCAACCAGGAAAAGAATAAGACTAGTAGTGAGAGAATGGTGGCAGTAAGAGGCAGTATTTAGAGTGGGAGTAACTACAATACAGACATCTTCCTCAGTAGGACGATCACAGTACCGTAGCTGTTAAAAACTAAGCTTAAGGCCCAGTATCATAGCTTAGTTTACATCACAGACCAACCAGGTAACACATAATTTCCGGCTCCCGTTCCAGCGCGACGAGTATGGTGCATCTATCTTAAGGTCAGTGTTATGTATTGTTTTGTCTGCGTGTTGTCTATCATGTGGAAATGTAAGTTTAAATAATAAAATATTTAAATTCGTTTCAGTTGGCTGATTAGAATTTAATAGGTACATTTAGTATAAATATCCTACATTGGAGACAATTCGATCGCTCGTGCCTGCACGATACTCATTGGAAACAGTCCCATATATTGTTCCTACTCGTGTGTAATGAACGCTGAAAAAACTTCCTAAAATCTCATGATATATGAGAGCAAATGCAACAAGGTCTCTGAATCGTGGATGAAACATGTTTAAGAAATGAATTATCACTAACCTGATATTTTAATCTATCCTTACAAGTGAAAAAAATGAGATATTTCCAGAGATACTCATCAAGCCATGTTAAAATCCATATAAACAGAAGCAGTCTTCCGTACTGCTTCCTGTCTGGGTCAGACCTAGAATGACCTTTGGCTCCAAAATTCAATTCATGTATGTCACATGCTATGTCAATAAATCAATAAGAAATCAATATCTCATTGACTGGTGGAGACGCAAATTCATAGTTAGGAATATAAATATCCTTTGTCATGTTTGTGGAGTGTTGCAATTCGTATTTGATAAATATGATCATTTTTGGGGATATTGGGCATGTGCACTTATGCGACAGGTTTGATTGCAGATCTTGCTTCTGGCAGTGGTATTGGTACATTTCGGGTGTCAACTGGCCGGTTAAATTGACAGAAAAGAAGAGAATGTGAGAAAGTTTTATCCGGGGATTTATCGTGCAGAAAAAAGTAAAGAAATTTGCAGAAAGGTGCAGAAAACATGAATTATTGACAAGAATAAGGTATTTAATTTTATTTATTCAAAAATCCTAGGCTATTTTTTTTTATGATTAAAATAAGGAAACAAATTATTCAATAAAAATAACTTCCTGCAAAAAATCAAGACATTGAAGGAGGTTCTCCGACTCTGTCTCTGTATCTGCATGATCTTCTACGACGTGGAATACACATATTACTGTGACATTGCTAGTGTAACTCCCTACCTTTCCATCATGATAAATATTTACCCTTTGGCCAAACCCTGGTTCTTGTTTACTTGCTGAGTCAAACACCCACTGCATGCACTGAATGAATGACTGAGCAAGAAATTTGCATACATTTCGGGCATTTAAATGTAAGCTTATAAAAAATAATTCAACAGACTGAAGCTTAACATTACAGGATAATTACCTCAGTTAAACCATGGAATGAGAAAATGTCCGGTGTCATGCATAGAAATCCATAAAATACGGAATTTTCTGGATCAAAATCAACAAGTTGTTTTGACACAACTGAGCTCTCAATCTCAGTGCAAAATGTGTGTCTGCATCAAAATCGAAATGTCGCCCTCTACTTTGTACCAAAAGGGGCGTTCTTGAATATAATGTAATTTAATTGGTTACATCAAGTGTACGAAAATTTTGTCTAAGTCCACTAAAATATCAAAAAGGTATTATTTAGTCATATAGTTAATGTACACATGTCATTATAAAATAATTCCTAAAATAGGCTTTGTGGTCCACTGGAAACAAAACGAAATGTCAGAAAAAACTTTTTGATTTTGAGAAGATACCTGTACATTCAAACCACATCTTTCATGTCTTTTATCCGTCCATTAGACATGCAGCTTAACATACACAAATGAACAAAAATAAAGAAAAGGTTAGTATTATCTTGCCTGTAATTTTGTTTTTCCTGTAGTGTTGGTGCATGATCTGTATGAATGGTTGTCAAGGACGCTAAACCAGTTAACCACTAATATTTGTCTTGAAATTGTGGCTATAAAAACTTTTCTTCCTAACAAGCATCTCTTTGCCCTTGGGACACTGTTTTAGATCTTTTTAAAAGCATAGCAAAATGGTTTGAAAATAAGGAATACATAAAACACAGTCATAATTATTAGTGCCTACGATAGGTATGTTCATAAAATTTAGAAAATTGAAATATTTTCTTGAAAGTGGATTTAAATTAAAGGTGACAAAATTTGCAACAAAATGGTGGTTCAACCAACTTTCTACGTTAAGTACTTTTAAAGTTAGAGCAAAAAGAAGATTTTGCAAAATTGCCAAAAACCGTATGATCAGGGCTAGTGCCTGCGTCACCTTCCGAGCTCACAAGAAGGTGACTTACATGTCCATTGACCTTCTCTATAGACGAATTTCATAAGTCAATATCTTCTTTCAGAGAGCATATAAATTTTCCAAAGGTATGCCAGTATATTCTCATTAGTATTTAACAACATATAACAGGCCAATATCAGCTTCAGTTGAGTTTAAATGCATTTTTTTGATAAAAGTTGGTCAAAATCCAAGATGGCGGCGACCATGTGCTTTTACAAAAAAGTTGCCAAAAGTGGATTTAAAAATTAGTCTAGTGTTTTAAAATACTCACGATAGTATTCCAAAGGCAAAGGCATAATAGATCATTTTTGTATAGAATAGATATTGTTGAGTCGCCACATTTGCCTGTATTTCAATCATGTTCAATGAAAAACTCGTACGTGGGCAGGTTCAATACACTGTTGCGTGTCCCTCTAGTAGGAGGGACACGTTTCGGGTCTAGATCAGGGCCAGTTTTTACCATGTTAAGTCTGCAGAATTCAGCAGACTTCTTAAGTGTGTAAGTCTATGGGAAAAATTCTTCATTTCAATATTTTTCCCTTTTAAATCCTGTTACTAAATGAAATGAATACAGGGTTGTGTTTGGAAATGACCAATAATCAACATCCACTCAACTAGAAATCATGAATGTGACGCTCATTTAAGCTAAAATGGTATAAAATTTTACATTGTTTTCTATGGGAAAATGAGCAGTGGCCACTTGTGATGTCATAGGCAGGAGCGGACATCCGGGCGTTTTGTTTACATCCGGGACGTTTGTCCAAATAGCGCGGTGAAAACATTTGCCGACTTCCCATTCAATTCAATGGAGAAAATGCCGGCTCGCGGAAACTTCGATTGATTTTAGCAAATTGTCAAAATATTTCCGATTCCAAAATCATATGGGATGTGTGGTATTCAAGTCTTAACAAAATGACAAACAGCTCATCATTTCACAGATTTTCATTTGGCTAAAAAAGAAAGAAAATGACGGGATCACTGGCTGAAGTATTGATTGTTTTCACCGCGCTCGAAGTGCAACGCGAGCTATTTTTAGACCACTGTGCTGCGTAACTGCTGCGTATGACGTAGGTCCGCTCCTTCCTATAGGTGGGCAAACAGTTTTTGAAATGAAGGGCGCCATCTCTTGACTCTTGCTGAACATGGCTACCTACGACGACGTCGCCTTCTTCTCACAAGATGGAGTCCATCGACGTATCGTAGATAATTCACATTTTGGGACTACATAATTATGTACATTTGTAAGTTGTAAATTCTAATTTCTATAGTACAGCCTTTTATAGAAAATATGAAATACTCGCTCGAACCAGGTGTGATACTGATAGCAATGATACTTCACACATACTTGCGTAATTTCCGAGGTTTTGATTAGTCCAGAGCCGTCACGTGGCCATGCATGAACAGCGTTGATTCAGACATGTACATAGGCGGCATAGCAAATGTTATGATTGCGGAGCGTCCCCATGACATGTGCACAACGGCGCATCGGCTCTGAACGCGGTATGTCGCGTGCGTTTGATAAGTTCAAGACAGGTAAACAAGCTATGGGCGCTTTTAAATAATTTAACAACCAGGACGGAAAAGACTGTTTTATGGCCAATCTTTGCCCGGATTTTAACATTTTATACATCGGGCAGGATGGCGAGCATCGCTTCGCGATACTGAGCGCCATCCTGCCCTCGGGCAAAATCAAGCGATTACACATGGAAAATATGAATGAACCCTTTATTTATAGGCGTTTGTGTTTATTTTCTAAAAAAGACCTAAAATATCTTAACCGTCTGGAATCTCATTTGCAGGTAATTTCCCAGCAGTATCCTTATCGTTCTCCTCTTCGGAAAGGCATTGGGTAAGTTAATAGTGCATTTGTTCCCTTGAGTGAAATATAATCATATCATCATATCATATCATATTTATAAGCCCTTGACTGAATAGAATAACTTTCCTTTTTTAAAAGAGAGTATACTACCCTACTAGAATGAATCTAGATACTCTATTATATCGTTTTAGTTCAAAATAACGCTGCAATCTATGAACACAACTTCACAAGTACAGTGCAACCTCTTTTATCCGGACATGATGGGACCAAACAATGGCCGGATAAGTGAAAAATTCGGATAAGAGAATTGTGTGTAAATCTGCCTAATAACATATAAGTCTCTAATTGTGTAACATAAAATAATTCAATATGAAGTGGTATAATGTGTGAATAACCTTTGTAAGCACTTTTTGATGGTAAAAATTACAAAAATGTCCTTCAAATGCATTAAATCATGATAATAGGCACTGACAAAACATGTTTTCCTTTGAAATTATTCAGCCGGATAACAGAGTAATCCGTATAAAGGAGGTTCGGATAAAAGAGGTTGCACTGTACTAGAATGACATATTGCTCAAATGCTTAGCCTTCCAAATTAAATAACTCTAAATTTTACAAGACGGAAATAATTCACACTTGCTCAAATGCTTAGCCTTCCAAATTAAATAACTCTAAATTTTACAAGACGGCAATTTCACACTTACATTGTGTATAGCAGTCGTATTAAGTACGATACTTCAAAACAGCCAAATGTTCCATTGTGACTCGCCTGACATTTCTACAAACATCCATGTTTGAATGGATCACTAAGTACTTTAAAATTTGCTTTCCCCTACTTTAATTTTACACATTTTTGAATAGAGGCAATGCGTATGCATAGTTCACAATGCAAATGTTCAAGATATTTTATTCTAAAAGTATTTTTCAAGATATCGCAATTTATTTAGCGTGACTCGTGTGACAGGCTACAAAAACAAATTTTTGACCTCAGTTGATTCAAACGCATTTACTCGTAGGACAAAAAATATTTTTTCTGCATAAGAAACCTAACATACATACTACCCCACTCTATGCAACAGTTAAACTGTCCTCAAGTTCTCTGTGTACAGGGTGTCCCAATAAACATTGTGCATGGGAATAGAGCTGATTTTCTCAGAAGTTTGCCAGACTTGCTTCTTAAAACTTATATCACTTTAAGTTTATGCCTTTGTCTATCATTGTTGAAAATTTCAAGAAAATCCATCGATGCAAACCAGAGATATGATTGATTTTGTTAGCTTGTATCATTTTCCTGCTAACAAAGAGCTTCGAAAGGCTTTATACATATTTTACAAGCAATGACATCTGTGTTTGTTTTCATCTTTTATGCCGCTTTCAATATAATCATTTCAACAAAATAGATGGCATTTCTTTCATAAAATTTCACCAAAAAACAATTGAACAGAAACTTCTCTTATTTCACATCACACGTAACGACTCTAATTTCATTATTTAAGGAATAAAGAAAGAAAGAAATCTGTGTAAAAATTGCATTAACTCATCACACAAGTTTTCTAACATGATGTCTTTGGTTACCCACATTCCAAAATTATAAATGCTTTTATGTATTTATAAATCATATAAATTGATGACATGATATTTTGCGCTTGGTTTAGCCAATGTTGTTTTCAATCTCTTTAGACAGCTGTTAAAGTTATAAAAGTATATCATTCTTCACGTGTCTAATTTAAGTCCTTTCTGGACATTAGCAACCTGTACATCCTTCAACCTGTCTCTTTGCTGGTTGATACACCTTCCCTACTTTCCATGTCTCTAACATCACAACATTCCTCTTCGTCGTCACAAGGCTCGTACTCAACTTTGTCGTCATAATTAAGCCTCGTACTTCATTGTCAATAAATTAAGCGTCAATGATGTGTAGATCCTTTCAACATTTTTGTTTAATGCTCAACCATAGGAATTATCCTTGTGCAGAAGGAAAATGATACATGTTGACAAAATCAACTATATCTCTGGTTTGTATCGATGGCTTTTCTTGAAATTTTCAACAATGATGGACATGTACTTTAAAGTGATAAAATTTTTGAGAAGCTTGACTGAAAAACAGTTGAGAAAATCAGCTCTATTCCCATGCACAATGTCCTGTAGTGTGCAGTGCCTTGTTGAAAATGTGACTCTCTTGACACAACTGCGTGACTCGTGTGACGTCAGTAGCTTTGTGCAAATTTTACTGCAACATATTTTCAAAACGAAATGAAAAAACATGAAAACCATCCTAGATTATCCAAATTTCAACCTTAATTGACCAATTTTAAATAAAAAAAATTATTAAAATTTATTATAAATGAAGTTAAAGGAGATTCTTAATGTAGGTCTTTTTTTGCTCTAAATTTAGTAAAAAAACATGTTTTTTGGCAATAATTCATGTTTAACATACTCAATCTACGAATCTAATAGTGTGATGGCTCAAATTAAAGAGCATAATGATATCTTTCATCTTGCACCAAATTTGTTACTATAGCACCTGCAATTTGAAAGTTGTAAGCATTTTTCATGTTTTGGAAAATGAGACAGTTACATGGAATGGCTGAAAAGTTTTTGTCAAACAAATTTTTTCCCAATTTTGAATACATAATTAAATGGTTTAAAGAGATAATTACTTTGGGTGCTAATGAAATTACATGTATTCTAATCATTTCCAAACCTTTTTTCCTTCAGGGATAGACCAATTCGCTTCAAATGTTCTCTTCAGAATACCATCATGGATGTGCTGAAATCCAAAGGATGGGTGGAAGTCAAGGAGTAAGTGACACTTATCATAGCAGGGGCAATTTCTGCTATTCACAATACAAAGTACATTCAATTTTCTTCTTGAGAGGGATACAAATGTACACTGCATCATGGGAACAGTTCAAAATAAGTTAAGAAAATAAGTCTGAACACCTCATAGACGCGGGTTACGTATTGGGACCAAATCGCTGCCCGGGCAACGACTCCATGGCGGCCTACTAATGGTGTGCCTTGCTTGGGGTGCCAGAGGTCATGGGTTTGAATTCTGGTGATAACATGCTTTTTTTCTCATATGACATACTTTAAGGTTAGGGTTATTAAGGTAAATTTACATAAGGCCAAGATTTATTTTAAGCAAAATTTAAATATATTTTAAAAACAAGCAGATGCACAGTAAAATAAAAATTCAGTATAATACAGATCAATTTACTTAAGAATACTTTGACAATAGTATAGTGACCTATTCTAAACATGGAATCTAATCTATCATTTTAATACTGGGGTGTATATTTATCGATGTTTAACTTGATTTCAACTCATTAGGTTGAAAGGTTGACTTTGCAAGAACAAGCACATGCATTGCAAATACCGTATAATTTAGAGTTGGCTTTGATGATGAATTAAATTTGGTGTAAGACATTTGTGACGCGTTATACAGCAAAAGGTACCTTAAGTCGGAGCTACAAGTGTCTGAATAACAAACTCTTTAAGAATAATCAATATTTTAAGATAGTGCAATAAACTAAGACATGTCTTGCCTTTTTATCCCCCTGGCTTGAAAAGTAGAAGGGGGATTATGGCATAGTAGTGGATGTCTGCGTCTGCGTCGTCGGCGTTGTTGTTGTTGTGAAAAGGTTTGACATGTTTGCCTCTAACTTCTGCATACTTCGATAGATTTCAACCAAACTTGGGTCACGGGTGCTTCATGGAAACCCGCATTTGTGGGTGAGGTCAAAGGTCACATACCAAGGTCAAAGGTCATTTGAGGTTAAGTTGTAAAATATGCTGAAAATATGCTGAGGTCAAAGGTCACATCTGAAGGTCAAAGGTCATATGATGTCAAATTTCCCTAAACTTTCCATTTTTCTGATCACGTCGGCCAGGCCGGGGATCGTGTGGTTCCGAGAACCAGTATTTTTTTCTATTGTATATTTCACCCAGGAACCTAAATGATGGCTTTAATTTATTAAAATGCCAGAGGTACAGTAACTCACCCCCATGAGGGACAATCCAAGATGGCCGCCATCCCATAGGATTTACACTGCAGCCAAATCAAAATGGCGGCAAGTACCGCTTCTCCAATTTAAGTTCATTGGTTCCAACTGATGCTTCTCTGACTCTTGCCGTAGCTGGTATCCATTAGTAGGATTTTACAAAGAAAATTTCCATCTATCCAGTCAAGATGAATTAGAATTTGTTACATTGTAGACCATTCGTATAATTGACATACTCCTGCTGTTGATGGGGTGGGTAAATCCACAGAATCAGACGGGAATCGGAACTCAGAACGAGGCCAAGTATGAAATATATACCCTACTTGCCCTCGTTCCGTCTTCCATTCCATGTCCGATTCTGTGGAATTACCCCATCAATGGCAGGAGTATGTCAATTATAAGAATGGTCTATAACATGTAATGTTAAATCTTAATCAAAACATTTCTCCTGTTTCATGTTACTCTTATACTTTGATTCTTGCAAAATGTGTTTGTTTTATTCTTTTTAACCTATATATATCTTGACCCTTTTTTCTGTTTTATATTTCTTATGCATGTGTGTGTGTTTCTGTAGCGAAGGGGAGTTTGATTTCTATTGGGCCGATGTAGGCTGGATGAAGGAATATTTTGACCGCTGCTACATGCAAGAACATATTAGGATCAATCATTTCAGAAACCATTATGAGGTACAACCTGATTTTCAAACGTTGTATTTTAAGTTAAAAAGTGTTCCTGATTTTTTGTCTATGTCCGTAGAGATGAAAATGACTTTGATTTTTTCTGGGCCGACCGCGGCTGGATGAAGGAGTATTTTGATCAATGTTATATGGAGGATTATGTGAGAATCAACCATTTTCGCAATCATTATGAGGTAAGAGAGTGTGTGATGTGTTGCCATAGT
>JXSR01S002813.1:33895-60415 GCA_000969725.1 Ophiothrix spiculata | reverse complement strand
CTTAAATTAGGATAACCCCCATTGGATCTTGAAAATAGATATTTAGTGAATGGTATTTCCCAGGTATCGACCAGGTATTTCCCGGTATTAACCAGTATTTCCCAGTATTTCCCGGTATTTACCAGTATTTCCCAGTATTTCCCGGTATTTACCAGTATTTCCCACCTAAGCGGGAAATACTAGTATTTCCCGGGAAATTGCCAACCTTGAGATTTGATAACAAAATTATCCAAATGTCATATGTTTACAGCATGACTTCTGCAAAATGCTCTCAGTGTTTTAATGCCTGCTGCAAGAATACATTTCAACGAATCACCAGTGCATCATGCATGTTCTATGTTTAACAATAATTATACCACCATGATGGTGAAAAGCCAATCAACTGCTGAGATTGATAAGAGTCAGCTTCCCCCTTTGATCCATGTGGTGTTGGGAGAGACCAAATAGGCATGGAACAAGCCAAATACTCAATCTCCTTTTAGCATTTACATTTGTAGCATTGCAAGAGAATTTAATTTGTGTAAAAATTGCAAGTTTTGTTAATTGCCCGATTGACTCAATAGTTTGTAATTGACAGTTTATACAGAACCTTAAGTTAACAAGACACAGTAATTCATTAAATGTACTATACTTTGGTGTGTTTTATTTTTTTACAGTATGTTCCCCTAAAGGCGTGGTTATACAGATGTGGATTTGCAAGGTTTTCAAACACAAGGTTTACTCTAGATTCAATAGATGATAGTTGTATCCTTTATATATATACCTCAATATTTGGTAATTGTCTGCAAATTAAAATAAAAAAGAAAAGGCTTATTTTGTTGCATGTTCGCAATGATCAGTAATTTTAGCGGTAATTCTACTTGAGCCTCAAAGAGACCAACACCAGTGCTAGGGATATTAGTTATTCTCTCCATATCTAGATCAATGATCACTCGCTGGATGCAGTTGATATTTCCACCTTCATTGGCCCATAGTCTCTGACAACTCATTCCATGGTGTGAATTATTACATAATCCAGAAATTGTTGCAATGCTGAATCTCTCTAAAAGAGTATAATTGAGATAGAATAGCACAGGACTCTGAATCAATACGCCACCAGTACAAGCCCGGTTTCAGCCAAGAGAGTATGTTCTAGTTTAAGATATTTCATTACAATTGCTTCAACAACCCAAGCAATATTTGATAGCTGTTATATTTCAATATAAGTGTAGATTAAGGTTTAACCACTTTGAAGTTAAATTATTGGGACGATATTTGAAGGCAGCTTATAATTGGCAGTAGTGCTTTTATAAATATATTAAGGCGCTGTGTAAGAGTTGCATATTATTATTGTTCATTATTCAAGAATTGAATTGGTTATTCAAGATAGTTGATTCAGCCAGTCATTGAAATTAACCAGCGACTCACCTCAGTTGACTCC
Source organism: Ophiothrix spiculata (assembly GCA_000969725.1). Lineage (NCBI taxonomy): Eukaryota > Metazoa > Echinodermata > Ophiuroidea > Amphilepidida > Ophiotrichidae > Ophiothrix > Ophiothrix spiculata. The sequence goes on along the minus strand of JXSR01S002813.1, from coordinate 58,995 downwards.
TGAGACATATGGTTCACAATAACCAATATACTTCCTGAGGTTGTGATTGGTGGATGTATAAATACTGTTTACAGCCCTTCCAATAACATTACACGTTACTTGCCTTAAACTTTTGTACCACTGATTTTGACATTTCACTGGTAATAAATCATCCAATATTTAGCCCACCCACTACTATGTGGTCTACCTGAGGGTTGTGAAGGACATAATTATACACTCAAGGCATATTCCTGACCTTCAAGGCATGAAAAATGGTAACTTAGTGGGTTGTTGACTAAATATTGGTTGATTTATTACCGGTGAAATGTCAAAATCAGCGGTACAAAAGTTTAAGGCAAGTAACGTGTAATGATCTATTCTGTCGGACGCACTGATGTCACAAAATAGAATGCTGTACTCTGATTGGTCAATTGAGGCTGTTCCATGTTACTCCCTGGCATGAAACATTGCATTGGAGGTCAATGAAAAAGTCTAAATTTACATTTTCAGCTACATTAAGTTTTGTATCAACCCCTCTCTTTGATATATTGTTCAAAAATGTGTCCTTCAACTTTATTGCAAGAAAAATTTAAAGAATCAGAGCGGAAACATAAAATATTGTGGAAATATTGGTTCACTCCATTGACATCGCACAGTAAGTTTCACGCCAGTAACAAGGACTGAGTACGCCAAATTCAACAACTGCGTCCGACAGAATATAACTTGCTGGTATTTTGGATAGGTTAAAACAAAACCAATCTGCCTGCTAATAACTGATCAGTAAATTGAATTTACTTGAGTCGTAAAAATGAAATATATTATGATCACAAGGTCAATTAAAGCTGTTTTGCTGAATTTATATGATTTTGTTTGAAATCAATTGATTTGTCCCGTGGGTAGTATTTTTGCACCTTCTTAATTCTGGTTACGCTGAATAGCATAGCATTATAAGCACATAAAATGAACAAAGTCGCTATACATACATTTCCAGTCTTACAAAGAAATTCATTTTGTGTGAATCTGTTGGCAAGGGGCAGCCTACAGAAAGGCTCTTTCCAGAGCCACCAAAACCTCAAAGAGGTGATCTGCTTTTAACACTGTTGGCAAGGGGCAGCTTTCAGTGAATGGCTCATGTGAGTCATCAGTGGGAAGTGACGGCCCACATGTCTTTAGAATAATATTTGTCCTGAAGAAGTCAGAGCTACTCCTGACGAAAGGTTGACAGTTCAAAACTTGTCCGACCGCGAACCCGTTGAAATCTACCAATTGTTATGAATTCCCGTCGTAAAAGCCTTCTCAAAATTTAAAAATTTAAAAAAATAAATAAAATCATTTTGTTTAAGATTTTGTTTATAACTTCCTTAATTCTGGTTTGACATAGTTGTTCATCTGACCAATGTTGCCATCCAGAAAACAGCTCCTGATTATGATCCAGAAAAAGGTTGTAAGTGGTCCATGCAGCAGATAAGGCAGTACTGCACGGCTAAGCATGGGATTGAAGCGGTGAGTACAATGTGAAGGTTGAAGTGTAATTTTAGTGTAATTACATCAAAACTATAACAAATTTAAAAGATACTATTTTTTGCAGGAAAAACGAAATTGTTTGGATAAGCTTAATGACACGTACACTTACCTATAACATAGTAATGTGCTTGTTCTTTCTGCGTACGACAATATGGAAGATATAAAGTTGATGTTTTGTAACTTTTTTGTTGTGAACCATCGTAATGACTTTAAAATGGTTGTAAATAACGAACAACTATTAAGTATTAAATTATTTATGCAACACTTTAAACACTTATTAAAGCTCAACTGCTAATAAACAGCCATAACTTGACAATTAAACGTAAGTTTTTATGAAATTTTACTTGCCCAGTTTTGTCGACAAATGAGATTTCATGTCGATATATGCCTTATGTCGACATAAGGCTTGTCGACAGAAACCTTATTGGGGATATTCCAACATTTTGCCAAATCATCGCAATTCCAGCAGGAGTCCAATATTTCATTTCTACCTGGACTTTGAGGTGGAATATACCTTCAGTCAGCGATCTTCCACAAGGGGTATGGGTTTCAATCCAAAACAAATCAGTTTTATATTTTGTAATATTCAGAATGATTACATACATACATGTGCTAAGGTTGAAAATGCAGGTATTTCATCACAATTATTTCTCTTCACTCGGGCGTTGCATTAGTTTCTACAGCAGATCCTATCAGTACTTTATCATATTATCTCCAATACAGTTTTGATGTTCAATTCTGCCTCAAAGAATTGTCTCCCTCCCTTTTTTTGAAAAATGTGAATCCTGATGTGTTCATTAGAGGCAATTCAGTAGATAGTGATTTATCCTTGTTGCATCATTCCATGTACTTACAAGGGTCGCCACCGAAAAAAAAATTGTGACAGATTAAGGTCAAAGAGGAAGATTGTAGTTCCTGAATGAATAAATGAAGAAGTAATTACTGGATGCATACAGTGTCATCAGATCCATCCTTAATTTGGGACTCATTTGTACAAACTAACCGCTACACTGGCCTGCAATAACATAACTTGTTCACTTTTTGTTTTATCCATAGGTTGAAGAGATGTTCCGTCGCATTAACGATATCTTTATCAAAAGCTTACAGTCTGTTCAGAAGACCATGATTAACGACAAGCATTGCTTTGAGCTGTATGGCTATGATATCCTTGTTGATGACACACTCAAACCGTAAGTTGGAATACAATTTTTTTTTCAAGGGACAGAATCTTGACAGCAGAAATTGAAATCATGAGAAGCATTGATGTGCACAAAATGATGACAGTCTTAAATGGCATCTTTAGGGAGAGGGTTTCGTATGTTGAATTATAGATTAATAAATGCACATTTCATACGCGAGTGAAAAATCAATGCACGCGCGGTCAATTTTAATGCGTCCCTTTCCCAAAGCCTGTAGGGGCCGAGTGCATTGGACAGCAGTCAAAATTTACCGCAAGTGCATTGATTTTGTCTCATTTTACGAGCATAATGAAATGCAAATTTATTAATCTAATTCATACACGACAGAACAATAATATTGTATCTTTTGTTGAAAGAAATAAGGCCTTTAATATTACCATCAAAATCCAAAACTTCTCTTAACTAAATAAATAATCACCCGACAAAAACAATGAAACATTCATAACACTAAATGCCACGCAAAACAGAACGCAACAAGCGCAGTGCATTGTGAAAATCCACTGCACTCCACGTACTTAATACTCTTGTGTTCTGATTGGCTAGGTGACACGCAGAGTGTATGAATCTCCTATAAGCAACTAAAAACGTAATGAATAATATCAACAGCAGAAAACCAAGAACAAATGGCATTTTCATATTCAAGAGGCCCTAAATTGTCCTGTTTATTTACAGTCTTCAACACAGAAATATATGTCTCCAAACACATTTTCTATGTGCTGTTGATAACATAATTTTGTATATTTTGATTATTTTATAATTTGCTTGATTTCAGTTGGTTAATTGAGGTGAACGCATCCCCATCCCTGACAGCAAGCAGTCCGGAAGATTACGCTCTCAAATTTGGCCTGTTAGAAGATGTCTTGCATATCATTGATATGGAAAACAAGTAAGTCTACAAAACAAGAGAGGGAGAGGCTTTCTTGTGTGTCCTTGTCCATTCAATCTAAATAAATTTCCTTTCTGTCAGGTTTTTTCAACTTTAACCCTTTCTTGCGAGTAACTTATTTCTGTGATAGTCAGCAAATGCAAGCCTGTCATCATCAACTCCATCCTCATATTTTTGACAGGTTCTGACAGCATTCATAGAAACCTGAAATTTTCAAATGTCAGAATGTCTAAAGTTAAATTATTTTTTATCAAAGAACAAGGCCATAAAAATCATGGAATTAGACTTAGTAATATTGTAACACTTTGCTGAATCGAAACATAACCTCAACAAACCAGAATTATATATTTGTGTGATTTGTTTTGTTATATTTCAAGTCTCCTCAATCCACTATTTACCATTATGAACCACATAATAGGTTACAGCGACACTGAAAGGGCATAGATATTAATAAATATTTAAATTAATGAATGATAAGTAACAGGGGGGGGGGTAACAAAATATCCATTTGATTCCAAGTTATGACATTCACATGTTTATAATTGAATACACCAGTACAAGAAAACTCCAATAGCTCCCTTAATTCTGTTAAGGACACACATGTTGTAGGCTCACTAAGATCTAATGCTGTTATCGATAAACTTTTTGAGAATCGACATGTCTAAATGTCGATTCTCAAAAATGACACAGCCTTTAACTATTGTATATTTTTTGAACTTGTATTTTTATGTCTATAATATATATGAATGTCAAGTATAAAAAAGTAACTTGTACTTGAGGGCCCTGCTGAAAATCAACCCTGTTGAGCAGGCTACCCTCTTAAAATATGGTTGAATAAATAAAATAAATAAATAAAATAAAGACAAACATCCAATATGACGATACCATTATCGATACTTACACAGTTTGATACACAGGCTTGAGTTACAAGTAACAGGCTTAATTAGCTAAAACTACATGTAACATGATGCATGAGCATGATGAGGTCAAAAACAAACCTTTGGCAATGCTTGTATACCGTAACTTTCTTATTTGCTATCCCATTTTTTTGAAAATCCGCATTGGTTTCGTACATCACTATGCTTGGCTAGTTTACTTTCAACATTATTTGGGAGGTCTTGGGATGCCACCTCAGGTGTTGTTTTTGATCATGATGTCATTTTTAAGATGAATGGGAGACGACTCTTTCTCTTATTTCAAGCATGTAGTCTTTTTTTTTGCCTTGATGTCGTTTAGTATCTTTACTACCATTTACAGATACGCCAGTATATGATGTTGCCGACGAATTATTTAAAATGATTTTGTTATCACATAATGTTCACTCTACATATATTTCCATTATTTTTCAACAGGCTTACTGGAAAAGAAAAGAGAGTTGGCGGGTTTGACTTGATGTGGGATGATGGCCCAGTCATGGCTGAAGAGGGCGGTGTTGATTGCATCAGTCCTCCATCATATTCTACTAATACATTCCTTGGCTGTCATAATGATCGCAAGAGGCAGCTGCGACAACTTTTCAAGCAGCTGCACAGCCAGCGCAAAACGTGATGATGATGATCACTATCTGGGCACGTTTTAGCGAGTGAAAACTGCTGTCTTAACATAACTTCACATGGAGTGAAAAGTTACCATGTTATTTAATTTGAAACTTCCAAGTGATGCTATGATCCCCTACAACTATATGTCATCATGCTAATAAAATAATGGCCTAACTTCCAAGGCTGCCGTATGTAACATTTATATCCTACAATTCTATGAAAATACATTCAAGTTGGGTAAACAATAGGAGAAGGCTTACTTCAGTTGGGGCAAATCCCGGTAAATACAAAACAAGTTCAATTGAGTGTGCAATATCAACCATCCTCAAAGGGTTAATGGGAAGTGCTGTGCTTTACATCATATTGATTGAATTCAATATCAATTGTTAATGATGTGTTATGTTTAGTGAGTGCAATTGTGTTAGACAAAGGGCGCTATAGTCTCAGAATGAGTATACACAGAAATGTCATATGGCAGCCATGGAAGTTAGGCCATTATTTTATTAGCGTGGCGGTGTAATACTGGCTGTGTCTCTATTATATTGTGACATGTGATGACAATAGGGTTTCAAACTACTTGTGTAATCTATTTGCAAAGAACAAGGCCATTTTGAGAAATCCTCATGGAATGTTTCTATGAACTTACTTTAATTTGCTGATCTTGCTGGAAACAAGGTACTTTGAGAACTACAGATGGTTACAAATAGTTGTAGTTTAGTTCTCAATTTGTCACTAAAGAGGAGTACGAGTATAGTGATATCTGACCCAGCAATTTTATTGTACTCCAGGTGGGTACATAAATTTTGAAAGCGACTGATTGCAGTCCAGTTGTATTCACACTTTACCACCTAATGGCCACCAGGTACCAAGTGTCACATGAAAACTTACTATAGGGTTTTTCTTTAATCTATAATTAATCATGTTTTGTTATTGGAGAATCCCGGGCTATTTTCTTTATAGAACAAGGAAAAAGTGACCTGAATAGTTCCAAATTGTGTACACTGCTTCTAGGCTAATTGAGAAGAATTTGCGGTGGGCACTAACCAAAGCTGGTTTCAGTATTTTTCATGTTTGTTGTTTAACATTTCTTTCTGTTACCAAAAGGTGAGAAATGGAGAAATGAGTGTCACAAAATTGCCAGTATGTCAACTTTTCATCTGCACAAACTTGACTTCATGGTAAGATAATTTTGAAACTAGCTTGACATGCTGATGAATCAATATCTTTATCTGTTTGGTTGTAGTGGCATGTTGCAAACAAACTTCACACATTTCCGTGACATTCAATCGTGACAAGTAATGAAATACAGCATTACAACTCTGAATAATGTGATACTTGTTGCTTGCCTAAGCTACGCATAACACCACATGAAAAACTGAAACCAGTTTCCCTTGTCCATGTTTTTTGTTTTTAATCAAATATTTGCAGGTTTTACATTTCACATTGCAAAATGTCAAAAATAGCTATTTTTACTCATTCCCTTTTTAATAAGGACCATTGAACATTGTCAGCCATTAGGGGGGCCACTTAGCCATACTGTTGTACACATGCGTGAACAAAAAAACACGGAAAAAGGGGGGTATTTTTGTCAAGAGGCACGGTCCGTACGTTTCGTGTTTAGGGGTCAACACTGATTTTCAACAAAAAGGGGTCTATTTTCAAAATTCGACCAAACGTGTTTGGGGGTAATTTTTTATACTTTATTCAGCGCATAGGGTTTAAACTTGTTTAAGGGGTGTTTATTTAGAAAAAACTTGTTAAGGGGGTAAAATGAAAGGAATAACGGCGTGAAATCCTTGTTTAGGGGTCAGTTTTAAGGCTACTCCAAAAACGTGTTTAGGGGGTGTTTTGAAAACCTTTGTTCACGCATGTGTACACCATTATAGCTAAGTGGCCCCCCCGGGCTTTAAAGCAAGAAATATTCATGGGTTTTCAAAACTTAAGGTTTTTGTGGCAATTAGAATTAACTAATTTCATCATCTTGCTAGTGAAATCTATGTATATTTATAATGCTAATAATGTCTTGGCTAAATCTGAGACGAAAATACCAACAATTTAATCGCTTGCGAACATTTCTTTTTTACAGTATGGCGTTTTTGTAATAAATGGGCAATTCCATATGAGAGAAGCATTTTTCAAATATGGCAAATTGGAGAGTACTGTAAAAATATGAGATTTATTCTGTTACTGTGAAATTGCCCAAATATTACTAATAAATGTTCATCCATCCATTTATATCTACTACATCAATATACGAGCTATTGAATTGTCCACCATTGTGGCATTATTGTATAAAATTAACTTTGTAAACAATAATCATCTGTCCTCCTATTGCCAATATGTTATATTTACTACAATTGTATGTACATTTGCCAGCGAATTGTGTGTTCAACATATGAGTGTAATCCGTCCACTTTTTTCAGGTATATAATGATATTCCATCCAATTTTTAAGTATTGTCTGCCTAAATATAAAAGCTGTAGCATTTATGCTGTCATTATATATGGTTATATGGTATCACAAGGAATTGATGATGTTTTGGGGGGAATCAGATTGCATACTACAAACATGTAGTTTAAAGCCTTATTCACGTCACATAGAAGTATATAATATTCGCTATATGCTCCAGGGGAGGCACTCACATGTTTAGTGACAGGGATAAGCTTTGTCAATTTCAAATATGAGTGCCTCCCCGGGAGCATAAAGCTAATACCCTATACTGTATATACCATATCTATAATTGACATACTCCCCCCCGTTGATTGGGTAAATCCACGGAATCGGACGGAAACGGAACTCAGAGCGAGAGCAAGTAGTGTATTTATCATACTTGGCCTCGTTCTGAGTTCCGATTCCCCGTCCGGTTCTGTGGATTTACCCTATCAACGGCGGGAGTATGTCAAATATAGATATGGTCTATACTTCTATGTGATTAAGGCTTTAAGGGTATCCAAAAATGTTTTTCTTCCATGAGAAAAAATCTCTTCATGTGCTATCACTTAAGCTCCCATTCAGTATGAACACATTTTTGTACTTAATTCATGTTATATTAGATATTTGATTCAAGCAGCAAAATTCTCTTATTTAAGAGAATACAATTAAGCCAGCTGAACTATAATATATAAATACCATAAATGGTATAGTTATCTTTATGATTAACAATGCTTTTTCCTATCACCTTGAAATTGTTTATGATATATGTCTAATACATCATTTTTGAGTCTTAATCCCAACAATATTTTTTTTCAAAGTTGTTATTTGTGACCCGTCATATCAAAAGGTACCTTAAGGTCGGCATAGTAAATTACGAGATACAGGCCATTGAAGTGGAGCATAATCAAATATCACATCCAAGGTCGAATATGTAATTTCATCAGAAACGTTACATATGAAGTGTATTCTATCATATTAATCAGGTTCCAACATCTAAATCATAATAAAAATGTTTTGAAAACCAAGATAAAAATCCTCTCTCCATTCAAGTTTTACTCAGTACAAAAACTTTGAACTTGATTTTCTCAGAACTATAGTTTTCCAAATCAGCCTGATGTCTTTTACTAATTTGGATGTAACTTTGCAATCGAACATCCAATAACCAAAAGCAAGGTGTCATTTTAAAGCTTAAAATATAATCTTTGAGGTGAGACCAAAAAATCACTTTTGATTTTGGGACCCTTAGTTTAGTTTAGTTTATTCTATCTTTATTCTGGCATACTCTTTCAATACAAATGTACTGGTCTCCCAAGAGGCCTTTCGATATGACGGGTCACATTTGATTACTTGCTGCAAGTATGAACCAAATGTATAACCTTCTCATCTGGTTGCAGTAGTTTGTTCACAGTTTGAAATAGATTCAAGGCTGGTGTCAACCACAGGTGTCAACCTATCATTTTTGGAAATGTTTTTTGCTCTGTATTGAGTAATTGTTAATCAAATTCATGTACAAGTATACATTTTAGAAGCTTATTTACACACTAAACATGATGGTAATGTTGGTTTTTGTACTTTTTGTAAACAACATTTTCCGAAAAATCTCTCGCATTTGCAGTGCACTAAAAGTGAAAAATAATTATATTCAGACCTATACATGGTTAGAGGCACTAATTCTGAACAACTTTTGGCTGGGGCCACCATATGCTCACTGACAGAAAGAGTGAAATTTCCATTTGAAATCGTCTGATTAAGCTTACAATACAGTCATCTCGGAGCACATTTAAACTTTTTAAAAGTGACTCGTTAGTGCTAACCCCAGTTACAATTTCGAATACGTACGCAACCAGATAACGAGAACACGAACTTTACATTCTGGTTATTGTGTTGAAGAGTCACTTTTTCTGTCGGCAATTGCCGGAAAGTGTAAAATCAGCTTCGGAAATTCGGAGAGCTTACCTGCAAAATATGTGATGGCTCACCCCAAAAGGGGGGAACTTTGCAGATATCAATTTTGGTTTTATCATTTCATCTATTACAGCATTTTCTTAGCTTTAAATGACAACTTCTTGAAATTGATCAAGGCGATCAAATTTAACAACAGAAAATCTGCTGGAAATTCTTATTATTTTTTATTTTTTGCTGCCTATTTTCACCAGTTTCTTGAAAAGTGTTCTGTTGCAAAGTCCCCCTTTTCAGGGTGAGCCATCACATTTAATTGATAGTACATAGGTTTATGAGAAATCGAAGTTTGGAGATGTTGCTTCCCATGGAGCTTGCTAACGACGATGATGGAAGTAAGACAGAAGAAATCAATAAGAAAACTTATTGTAATTTACTACAAATCAGTAACGGTCAGATTCTTTTTATCCGTTTGCGGTGCGGTTGTGGTGCGTTTTGCACTGTAAGGGTACTGGTAGTTATAAAATTTAAAGCTTCAACCTAATACCATTCAGCTCCATTCAATCGTGTGCTTTAAATAATACCACTACCGCAAACGGATATAAGGAATCTGACCTTTAGCACTTGAAAATGTTAAGTTGGTGAAAATGGTTCTTCATTAGTTACATTGTTCATAATGTGGAACATTTAGCACGGAAATGTTCATTTAGAATGAAAATTAAACACTATGGTACAGAATTCACCCCACAAGAAAAAAAAGTATATCTAGCGCCTTTAGGTAGCAACCAAATACTTTTTAAATTATTCAAATATGTTTGAAGATAAAAGCCATTCTGGTAATATACCTGCAGCATTGAACCAACAAAATAACTCCTAAACCATACTAATTGTGCATTAATATATCAAAGTAACTGTCCAGCCACTCACCATAATTGGTGCATTAAATACCAATTGATAAAGCAAAGAAAAACATCGCATTACAATTATATACGTCATTGTGCACATCATCTGGCAGGCAATGGGTATGTAAGTTGTCATGTGTTTCAAATCTGTAAAACGTCCTGCTATCACCTTGATGTCTCTACTTGTTCACCTTGCACCAGTAAAGCGCTAGTTTTTTGTGGATAGGCATATATCTATTTGTAAGTGAAAGCAGGTCATGTGTTATATACTAGGTAGCCTAATAAAGCGGTGCAGTAACACATTCCCTTACTGCACTATGTATTTCATGTCGTAATTCCTTTATTTTATGTCATACATTAGTAAATTTGGTGTCATATGAGAGAGGAATAAATGTTTTTTAATAAAATGAAAACTGTATGTCTTTAGCTAATTTGGTTTTTAATTGGGATTAATTAATGTGTTAATTAATCAAAGCGGTGCAGGATGCGGAGCCGCAGGATGCGGAGCCGGTGATTCACATAATTGGGTGCAATTCCCACATACTTGCATAGATTTTCACAAGATTTTGACACAATAATACCAAGGTAAAGTTACACATGTGACGTAAAAATATTTGGAATTAAAGGTTATCTGGGGTCATTTAGGGTCAAAAAAACCTCTATGATCAAGATAGGTACAAGTGGTTGCAAAATGTGTCACTATTCCCACATACTTTCATAAATTTTCATAAGACTTAAGCATTAAGATACCCCTTTAGGGGGTTGTCAATGTAGCATGACGAATTTAGGGTAAAGGTATTGTAAGGGGTCATCTGGGGTCATTATTTTTTAAAGTTTAATCCCCCTGAAAAAGTGATCGGATGATTAATAAAAACCTAAAAAAACAGGTTAATCTGGAAGATACTGGATGGTAGTTGTGATGTATGTACCTATGTAGAATATTAAGCACGTTCTTAGTTACAAAAACGGCATCTGAAAAAATCATTTTTCAAATATTTCGTATGTTACACCCTGTATATTTTCTACACACCCTGTATATTGAAACTAACATAAGATGATCCCTAACTTTCAACCTTTATGAATATATACTTGTCATATCCTAACATGAATACTTTTTAAGTTTAAGAAGCTGAACGTGGAAACTCCTGGTTTTGCCCATTTCCTGTGTGTTACCAAAAAGTAACCCAACTTACGACACATGACCAGCAATAAATATATTTAAGTTGTACATTTGAATCAAGTCGTATATGTTAGTATTACTAGTATTTGTTTCTGTTAGTATTGTCATAATATTTAACCATAATAAATACTAAACTGATGTTTACAAAATGAAAATTATTGACACCTAAAAGCTAGACTTAAATTTGTTAAACAGAACAAGTTTTGATGTTTATTTTTGATTTATTTTTTTAGCTTTAGAATTTTATGCTCGAGTCAGAAAAATAATGCCTTATTCTAATGCATCTTGGTGGGTTGAGGTGAAAATTCACACGTTTGTTAATAATACTTGTGATGGTCAATATGCTGCATGTATGAATAAACGAAAATAAAAATTCTTGTTTCAAACCCAAATTTTCCGTTCCCTGTGAAATCCCTGTTTTGATGTATTGTATTAGATATCAAATATCTTCCTAGCAAGCAATTCTATAAAATATTTACAATATTGAAATGTTTCACATTCCCTTGCTGAGGTGAAGTATACCTTCATTAATTTAATTACTTCATAGAATTAATATTCAAACACATCTATTTCTATCTTATCCAATTAAACATAATCACAAACATGCGAATGCTAGTAATAATTTTTGTACAAAATTGCACTTTATTGTTTTTTTCTCCAAGAAACATATTTCATACAAATGAAAAAGAGATGAAAAGAAGGAATATATACATCAAATCTGGCCAAAAAGTTCATAATTTATAGACCTTTTGAACTGGGGTCATAGCATTCAACTAAAAATGTACAAAATTGTCATAATTGCATATTATCAACAATAGATAAGACCACATGATTGTATCAAATATGTCAAGTATTTTCATTTACACAATTTTGACCTGGCTAATTCCTGGGACAAGCTGATAGAATGTTTATTTTGATGATTTTTTTCTCGATTATGCTCTAAATCCCATGCAAAACTAACAAGACACAGCTAGTGTCTGGTTTGATTTTAGACTCTAAGAAGACTTTCTAAGCACATTAAAATATTTTTAACTTCAGCGTATCTGTTAGCATCTAGCTAGATGCTAACTGCATCTTGCTAGTATGCCATGGTATCACAATTGTCCCTCTATATAACTACACACTTCAGCTGGTTTCAGAGTTGCCTGTCGTGTGGTTGTAGACCAGTGTGACGTCAAAAAATGTTTAAGTACGCAAACTCAACCTTGTCGCATCGCAAAAATACGAAAAGCCGATATATCGATTACCCTGTCGTGATGGTCGCAGCGACACAATATTCTTGCGATAGACCATATGCAAATGTGTCGTGCTACATAACGACAACTCAAAATTGCAAATGCATGGTCGTCTGCCTAAACTTCAAGCTTTGTCGTCTGCCGGAACGACAGCTACTCTGAAACCACCTTGACTGATAGACCAATATATACACATTGGTTGATATTTTTGCACAATATGTGTGCAGTCTTATGTATATAGGACACAAGATTGTTTGCACATAATAATAATTACAATACACACATATACTGATCTCCCCACTTGTGTGAAAAATAACAAGCTTTGTCACCTCTTATTTTTTGCAACTGTGATTCATTGATTGACAAATACAGATCTGTGTATTGGACTCGTTGAATCCAATTTTACATCAGTAACATGTTGTTGACTGGATCATGCTGATATTGCCAACACTCCACTGGTTAAGGTCTAAGTAGGCCTTGTGGTACAACTCATTTTTACTAAAACATTTCAATACAAACAATTACTTCACCTCTTCCTGGGATAGTACTGCAAAGTGTTGGACAGCTAAATTCATGATTAGATCAGATTCAAAATATACATAAAATAAAACATGCAAGCAAAAGTATGTATTTATTCATGATTTATTAGTATTTTTACCAACCCTGTCTCCCTCTTCATGGCCTGTTGTTTAATTCAAAATTTCCCCGGGAAAATTTCTTGGCAAGTCTCAAGTTGACGGACACTCTACACATTGTCAATAAAAAAGGAGATCATTTAGTTACCAAAAATTACAAAATTATATACAGGTATTCATATTGTTTACAAAATGCATTATGGGAAGAGTGATTGTGGTCCTTTCTATTAGAAAAAAGCTTATGGTACAAAATTCCACAGATATTATTGGTCAATATAGTCAACACTTCTTTTCCAAACAAGAAAATTGACTTTTGATACTTTGATAATGAACAAAATCAACTTTATCTTTCGCAAATAACATCTATTTCAATAAAAAAATACAATCCCACTATAATTCAGCCTATCTTTGTTTTCAATGAAAATCTTATTACAATTTAAACCTATTCAAATTTAAATCTTGTTTTCAAAACTAATTTTAGGTTGTGGTATACCAAACAAGAATTCAAAAATACCACTCAGATTTTGGGAATTCTTGATTTTTATCACAATTTTACATTCAAGTTGGTATACCAGTCATAGCACTTGTCTCTCGGAACTAGTTTGATCCCGGTGTTAGCTGTATGAGCAGTGATGGTATGGGGCCATTTTGGGCCAATTGAAGGCTTTCTCCCACTTGTACTTATTCCATCACATATAGGCCGACCTACGCTGACGTCACTTGTACCACAAAATGGCAGATATCGTCTTTACCCACAAAATGGCGGACTTCATCCCGGGACTTCATCTTCCAAAAGTTTTTGGTTAAAACTCTCGAAAAATTGATCATCTTGACCCATCATTTTAGACTTGCCATTAAAACAATGTATTCTATTACCTTTCTGATATACTGGTTTCAAAATATAACAAGTATTCACTCCAAAAAAATCAAGAATTTATCTGATCGAACGCAACACATGGAAAGGGGAAAGTATGGTTTGTTTACGTTCGTCACGACTGTAGTACAATACTGCCATTATTACCGCTACGAACAATGACCGCTACTGATGTATGCTACATCCGAGAAGATGAGTCTGAGTAAGAGATAAATCACCCAGATGTGTAGATGGCTCTATGGAAAACAACCAACAAAAAAATCGCAATTCCAGCATCCGCCAAAAAATGCAAATTAAAATCCTGGCAACAGTCCCCCAGAAAGGCATACATTATTGCACAATTTTTTTTTTGACGGAAAACATTTCTTTTACCATCACTGTGTATGTGATTTATGCTGCAGTAACATATAGAAATACTATTGGACCGAGTAGTAAAAGTTATGGCATGCCACAACATACAAAACCCACATGAGTTATAAACACTCTTATGATTTCACAGCAATACATTTTGAGTTTGTTGCAATACACCTCGAGGTACATTGCTGTGAACTCTTAGGGGTAGTTAAACTCATGTGGGTTTTGTCTGTTGTGGCATGCCATAAATTGTACTACACACTACTCTTTTTATGCATGACTTTCGCAGCACTGATCCATACACAACCTTGTCTCCTCTTGCTAATTTGGAATTATAAGGACGTCAATGAAAATTGCTTCCATTAACAACTTTTATTGGATTATCCTTGGCTCCAGCCTAAACAAAGATTTGTTCTTATCTTTTTTATCAAAAATGTTTAGTCTTACTACAAGTACAAAAGTTTGCCACATAGATCACACAATCTTCCCATATAACTACTACCTATCTTTCTTGGACAAATCACCAGTGTCTTTTGAAACATCTTCCACTTTTTCCTTCTCCTCATCCTCATCTTTCTTGACACTTTCCTCCTTATTTTTAGTCCTTTTAAATTTCCCTAAAATCTTTGCTAGCAGTCCAGTTTTCTTCTTATCATTTTCAGCTACAACCAGTCTCCTGGTAGTAAGATTATGCAGTGAACCAAACCCTATGGCTACGACAGTACATGCAAGGCAAATAACATTGTAAGGCATGCTGAAATCTGGGGTTGGGAGTTGTATTAAAAGTGGCTCTGTGAACAGACGCAAGAAGTATCCTGCTGCTGAAACTTGGTCTTCTGTCATACTGAAATGAAAGAGAATTTGAAACATGTTGAAATAGGTTCCCTTTCGAGAGGAATAGAAGGGGGGAAAGGGAAGAGGCATATATGAAGTAAAGTCCATTTGTAATGCGATCAAGGGGAAAGAGTCGGATGTTGGGAATATTGATTTTGATATACAGGTCAATAAAAGTAGACACTTCTTGTGTTTTCATTGTTTTCAAAGGTCCTAGAATTGTTGTAACTCTGGAACCAGATGACTACAAATGACAGGGTTTGGATTAAAATGTACCATTTTTAATGCATAATCAGATTGAAATAAAATATCAAAAATGAAATTTCTGGCATCCGACTCATTCCCCTTGATCGCATCACATTTTTAAATTGTGTTGAAATCAATGCAAATCAAATTGTTGCTTTAAGTGTACTTTTAATATCACATTAAATTGTAAATCAAATGCATTTCATGAAATTGAAATAGAAATTGCTTTGAGTCTAGGTGTTATCAATCTGGGTCCTGGTGTTTTTGCACGTCCGCTCACCATTGAGGTATTTTTCAACATGTGATCAAGTTAGCCTGAATATGTTGACGATAACTTGAACAACAATATTTGTTTGAGTATTGTGATTATTAAATTTCCCACTCTAGGGAGCTGACTGTCTGTCCTTCAGATTAGTAGACAGGTCCCTGATCTTGATTCTAGCTACATGGCATTACTATTCTACTCACCTCTGAGCCAATAATGATTGATGCTGAGCTGGGGAAGTGTAGTTAGCTGAAGTTGGCAACATAACACTCACAACAGCAGATCTGTAGAATATTACAAAGACAAACATTAGATGATTATTATTTTAAGTGCAAATCAATATGGTACAATTGTTATCATTTGGCTGTGCACTAGTGTGCAGCAGACAATCAAAAATTCTATCCAATCATTTAACTTACCTTCCAGTATGCAGACAGACATTGGTTGTAGTATATTACTAGCATCTCCCTAACAGATTTCAAGGTGTCTGGTCCACACATACTGGTACGCACTTGTTTTGATTTCGCAAGTGCCCAACCACACATGCGCAGTATATGCAGAATAGTGTTTTGAAGCCAAAAAAGTCATATTTTCTCATTTTTTATTTTGTTAATTGAAAGAGCATACTTTTGCACAAATTTTATGAAAAAAAATGACACCAGATATCAATGGGAAGTTTTTTAATTAACACTAAATATGTTACTTTTACAACATTTCCCATAGACCTCTGTACTAATTTTTCATGCAAAAACGAGTCCAGTGACCTCCAAATTATTTCAAAAATCGGTTCTACATCAATAAAATATTATTCATACCGATTTTTACTAGCAAATTTCAATCAGATCTATCATGGACCAGACACCTTAAATGAAAGATGAGTTGTCTGTCAATCTGAGCAATTTTATTCTCAAATTTTATTCTCAAGCGAAACAACAAAACTAACACACCCTTACTTCTATCAGTGCAGATCATGTCAGATCACTTATGACTGTAAGTATTCACCTGAAATCAATCTAGGGAAATGGGTGAGCAAGATAGGAGTGATCCCCATATGAGAAGAGCCAAGATTTATGATAATGAGATATTGCACGGTGAGGCAATGGGAGTTATGTAGTGTTTTTAGTTTTTTAATAGAAATATGTGGTTTGATCACAAGACTCTTTCCAAATGTATTTAATGCAAAAGGAAAAGTTTCATACAGTGTGTGACATTATACAAACAATCATGAAGAAAAAATTCAAATGAATTTGAGGATAACTGAAACATCATTATTTCATTACATGGATCCTACTTACCCAATATGAAATCCAATATTGGCATCTGGAGGATGTTCTGTCCATTTCAAGTAAGCTTTATCAAATTGTATACTAATAGAGGTAACAGAGTTAGGCGGCAAGGTTAATACCAACTCCATGCTGTACGGGTTGCCTCTGTCTTTGCCTGGTGTAAATAGCTTCTTTTCTGTTAAGATAAGTTGAAAACAGTCATTATCAACAATTGCATTATACATATTGGGAGTCAATGGATAAAACCTTAACCACTTGACTGTATGAGCATAAATATTTGCCTTGATATTTTACACCTAGACATTCCTTCAAAAGTTCAAAACCATAAAAAAACCAGACAATTCTCGGTGAAGGAAATATATTTAGCAGTGATATAAAATTATTGCAGCTTTATAATTAGGCAAGTGATCATAAGGTGAACTTGACTGCCCCAAGGGTGCCACTCGGCTATAACGATGTACACATGTTTCAACAAAGGTTTTCAAATATCCCTTCAACAGTTGAAGCTTTCCTTGAAAAAAATGCACCTTAGCAAGGATTTATCACATTTTGGCTTAAAATATTTCCCCCTAAAATTTTTTTTTCTCAGTTCTGAAAAACATCCCTTTTTATTGAAAATCAGTATTTTTGTTTTAAAAAGCACACCTTTCTGTTGAAAATTAGTATTTTTAGACCCCTAAACATGAAACGTGTTTTCTGTGTTCCTCAGAAAAAATGATCCCTTTTTCCTTGTTTTTGCTTCATGCATGTGTACATCAGTATAGCTGAGTGCCCCCTCCCCAGGAAATTGCCACATTGAAACTGATGCCATATAGTTGCCAACATTCTGAATACAAAAATACTTACAAATTCGATAAATTGAAGATCTTGCGACCCACGGCCCAGGGGTCAAGGGGGTGTCAAATTTTATCAGACAATTTTAAAGAAATAAGTAAAATATTACAGCAAAGTCCAAATTCTTAAAAATGAAGCACCCACTACCATAACTTTTGGTTCTTTAACTCTGATTACCTCATAATTATCCCTGGCAAAAATGGGCTAACATGGTTTACACTTGCCACGATCCTCTCCCAATTTTGCATTTTTCATGGGTTTTGTGCATTTATATGTCCCTAGCTCCAGCATGAGCAATGTTAAAATCACAAGCATGCATGGCATCACTGTATCACACTCGGCAATAATGCCCTTAAATTAACTTGGATTATCAAAGATCATTGATTCGGTATAACATCGATCTCAATTTCCGGGAAATGAAAACAATAGATCCAAGTTTGATTGATCAGGTTACTAGGTCGTCCCCTGGCCGCTTGTGTCATGATCAGCTAACGATATGAATGATGATATTACGCTCACGAAACTCCGACAAGCTTCAAAATTCTGCTCTGAATATAACATATATTATCATACCCTGTTTATAAGAGTTCAACGTTCTGTATATACAAATGCACATAGACACGTGGCATGGGCATTTAGCATGATACAATGACGTCCTGCTATAGCAAGCTGTTTTGTCAAAATAACGATAAACATAAGTTTAATTTTCTCTCAATCAACGATACTTTGCAATCTTGCAAGTTTGTTTTTTTACATTTTGTAAATGTAAAATCGGGAAATCCTGATTTTTACCTTTTTTATACAGAGAAAACAGGACAATCCCGTTAATATCGGGACAGTTGGCAAACATGTGATGCAAGTCAACTGACACAATGGATAATCACATAGGCTGTCATAAGAAGTGATCACAGATGAACCCTCTGGGACCTAGAAAAAATGTTCATGTAATATATTACCTAGTTCAATCAATTTGACATTATTGGTGACCTGCAGAGTGTGTAGATAAAGCCTGACAAACCACGGCACCGTCTCCAGATATAAGATTCTGATAGGCTTGGCGGGGTCATTGTTGTATATCTGGCATGTGATGCCACCTGTCTCTTGCCCATACCCTGTCAGGTATCTGTGGGTGTGCAGGGGTGGTGGGTCCACTGGTGCTGTAAGGAGAAAGACAATGACAGTTGGTTGTGGTGAAATTTGTTCTTAAGACACTGATTTCTCATTCAATGAAATTTATGAACTTGTTTCAGCTGTACCTATTCGTCTGGATATCTGTCACAAATACACAATTCTGCATTTCTGCTCTGACCACTGACCTGTCTTTATGATACTAATTTCCAGCCTTGCCAGTGGCTCTGAAACCATCTATTATTTTTGCCCATATACTATTTGCAGTCATTTAAATGACAAGTTTGTGTGTGTGTTTCTGCATCCGCGTATTCATAGACATCGATGTAAATACAGTATTTTCTTTCAATTTGTATGTTACAAAGTTAGCTCAATTGTTTTGAAAATTGATACATCGGGTTAAGTTTTAGTGAGAGATAGGTTCTCTTTACTTTCAGATACCTTTAAATTTTTCAAGATATGTAAGAATATGCAAAACTGGCTGAAAATCAAGCACCCTATGGGAAACACTGGTCAGAGTTTGACTGTTCTATTACTGCATGTCTGATTATTGACCTGGGGCCGATTTCACTAACATTAAGCGATGATCGCTAACCTCATTTTAATCGCTAAACTCCAAAAATGATCGCTAAATTGTAAAAAATACCGCTATTTAGTTAGGTGTTGCATTGTAGTTTGTAGCTGTGGTAGATGACCAAGCATTTGCAATTTCAAGTTGTCGTAATGTAGCACAAAAAACATTTGCCTATTGTCGCGATTGAAAATCTGTCGCAAGAAAAGTTAAATTTATTCCAGCTCAAAACGATGTGTCATTGCGACCATCACAACTGCGTAATATTAAATACATCAGCTTGTCGTGCTTGCCACAAATTTTTCCAGATGCGCCAAGGTCGAATTACCACACTTGACATTTTTGGCATCACGCTGGTCATATGACCACAATGATAAGACACTCTGAAACCAGATGTACAATGTCAGCAAAAGCCCTGCCTCCATTACATGACCTGATGTACTGTATTTTATGAACAGGCTGAAAACAATGCACTGCTATACTTTGATCAACACCAAATAGGCAGGCCTCTTCACATTGTGAACTGATAAGCGGGTGCGTAGCTAAACACAGCGCAACTGCAGGAGACCCAGCGCACATTGTACGAGTGACTCGTACAGTATATACAGCACGCATGTCAGTGGGATTATGGTTAATTGCGGATGAAGATAAGCCTCACAATTCCCGCCTATTTAGTGCTGATCAAAGTATAGAAAGGTATTTTGCAACCAATCCTAACCATTGGGTATTTCTGTATAATTCCCTCATCTTCCCTACACATTCTCCTCTCCTCAAAGAAACATCACAAATACTTACCATATTGTACCTTATGAGCCCATTTCATACCAATGTGTGTCGAGGTTTCGTCTACTCTCAAATCATATACAGCTGTGGGTATGTTGACATTGCCTCTAGAAACATCCATGATTTCTGTTGGGTCTGGTGTCAAGCGTATTGGGTTGCTGGACTAGTGTGTGGAAAGAATAGACATAATAATGTAAATATTGCGATATTCTATGAAATGGATAAGCACAAGATACCATTTAGCTTTCTGTATCAGTTCAGACATATCATACGTGATAGCAAAAGTCACCTTGCGAACAGATCATCAGGTGAGTGCAAGAAAGTTGTATCTGCAATGGCTGCCATATATATTCAGTATCTTATCACTAGAATGTCAAATACCCGGGTCAAAAATCCCTCTAAATTTCTCTCTCATATGCCAGTGGGTCTTGTAATGGTTCTTCAGCTGACAACATCACCTGAAGAACTATTTCACTGACCCTAGACTGGATATTTCAGTGTGCAATGTAAATTTACAAAAAAAGACAGCTATCCCAGATACAAATTTCTTGCACTAACATTAAAATGTTCAACAGGAGTGTGAGAGTCCTCTTTTGAAAAAAGAGTAAGTTTGTATAAAAATGAGGAAAAACACTGAAAAATTCTAAAAATGAGCTAAAAATGAAAGAAAAAGCTAAAATTTGGCCTTGAATAAATTTTCAAAAAAGAGGAATTCAGCTTAAAAAAGAGGAAATTTCACACCCCTGGTTCAATTCAGTTGAATTTCAAATGTTTAATTCTCACAAAATTAAGCTTACACAAAATGAGTCAAAAATGTTTCCTCTGTCTTTTTTACCTTGATGGCAGAGGTAATTACATGATTTTTAGTTAATCAAACACACCTTATATATTTTCAATTTTACTATTAAAATCTTTATTTCATCCCTATACAACAACTCAAATGTGAGTAACCCAAAATGATCTAGCCTGAACCATTCTACTCCCAATGGCACACATTCATTCATAAGGTTCTATTTTTTAAATAGCATGCATTTCATTTCACGAGTCTGCCAAAGTTACAAAACCAAACAATACATTGATTTTACTTACAGTGTTAACAGATAAATCCACGTAAACCTTACTAACTGATGCCAAGGGGCATGTCCCGAGGAGTGGACGTTCAAACAGCGAAGACAAAGTCCAGTCTTGTCTCCCTCTATTGTGCACTGGTGGTTCAAACACCACTCCCATCGACTGAGTCAATTCTAACACTGAAGAGGTGCATTCTGGGTAATCTGAACATATGGGTCGAAGGTCAACTGCGAGGGAATGGTAATTTGCATTGTAGAGATGACCAGCATGGAAAAGCGTTGAAAGCCCAGCCTAAAAAGGAACAGATTTTGAAAATTATTCCCCAACATAGAGAACAGAAGCTTGTTGAGTTTTGTAACCATTTTAGGCCTGGGACTTTTCGGGTAATTTGCCACTAAATTGGTACCCAACCGTATTGATAATTGAGCATTTACAATGTTAGAACGGGTCTACTACGACCATATGCTGTCTCAATTACACCAAAAAATTCGAGTTTTCGCCGATGGTGGTCATGATTTATCATGTTTACTTCGATCAGATGTTGATTTTATCACAAATTGTTGAACACAAAATTTTTTGCTCAAAATGCTTAGATTATATTGTCTAGTTCGGGTAATCAGACTTTGTACCCGGGTAATCTCACGACAGGCGGGTACCCGGGTTTTAGTCCCAAGCCTAAACCATTTAAATTCCACAAGAAGATAGTAAAACACAGTGGATTTTGGTCGAGAGAATTTTGTGAGAACATTTGATCTTACTAAAGTTCTAAATCTGATTTCACAAACACTTACAAATTACAAAGCATAGGTTTCAAATGTGTCAAATTTTCTGTAAATGTTTCACCTCATCAAAATTCTGACCTTGATTTCATAAATACTTACCAAAGGTGTCAAGTTTTCCGTAAATGTTTCATCTCACCCAAAATGTGACCCTGATTTCTAAACACTTACTTAGAAATCACAAAGCAGAAGTTTGTAAGGGCAAAAGTTTCTAAAGGCGTCAAGTTCTCTGGGAATATTTTGTCTCACCAAAATTCTGATTTCTTTGGAATTCAATCAAAAGTTTAAAGTTGTCTGTAAATGTCATCTTGCCAAGCTTCTGACCATGATATCATTAATATTACTTTCCTTGGTTTTACAACAAAGGCAGAAGTTTCTTCTAGAGCTTTAAGATTTTTGTGAATGTTTCAACTCACCCAAATTCTGACTCTGATTTCTTTAACACTTACTTTGGAGTCACAAGGCAATAGTTTCTTCCATGGTGTCAAATTCTCCGTACACACGATTTCTCTTGGTAAAGTTGCATAGCGTAGGAACTTGTTGGATTTAGAATATGAACCTAAAATGGATCAAAGTCAAAAGGAATGGGGTAACTTAGTAACAAAGCACTACAGAAGTGATAATTTCAAGAGTAGCTGCATAACAACCAAATTTTTTAAGCCAATTGCTTGTGATGTGACACTATGCTACCCAAAAGGACAAGGTATAATTTATTGCAAGAGGGTTTTTTATCACATGTTTCATGGGATATATCTTGCCCATGCTAGTTGCTAAACTAGTGCGAGTTCTGATAAACCTATTAACACACATATTTGCAGTTTGTGATTTGCTGATATTTATGAGATTAGTATTTTATTTCTCCAGAAAAAAAAAAATAAAGTTTGTAAAGAATTGCTTTTTTTTTCAATAATCCATAATTCGGGGGAAACTTCTAGTAGGTTATATCACTATAAACATAAAACATGTTCTGTCGATTCATGTAAAATATATAAGTGGAAAAGAAGTGGGAAGAATCTAGGCCAGTTTCTTTAATAAACACAAGCAAATAGAGTAAGGAAATCCCTACTATCTACCTTGAGTGGCACCATCTGGACGAAATGACAAGTTTGGTGTGATGGTATTGCTTTCATCAACAAAGTTGAGTGACGCACAGAACAGGCCAGATAAAGCATTAACAAGTCCAGCCCAGGCCCCATCAATGCTGCAGATATGAAGAGCAAACATGGATGTGAAATATTAAAAGATTTACATCGTAAGTGAGACACAAAACAAAGCACATAATGCGGCATCAACTATTAAGCCCAACAGAAGGATATGACTTCAAAAGAAACACAGATAGTATTTAACTGTTGAAATGTAACTAAATAAATTTGAAAATTTAACAAAAATCAAGTCATCAGGGAATTAGTCCATTTTCTTAGCCAAATTTGGGACTTTGAATGGATCTGTTAAAGCAATGCTATAAAGTGTTAAAAATGAAGCGCCCCTGTCACCAATGACTTTTGGTATTTTAGCTAGTATGTTTGTTTTGGGTAGATATTAACACCCTCCAAATGATTTGGCTTAAATATGCTTAATTTTTCTGCTATGGCCAATTTGTTGAATTAAATTCAGGATCCCGAATTTGAATTCTTCATGTATTAGAATAAGAAGGCATGCATGTCCTTTTTATCCATTTATCAGTGGCAAAACAATTTCTTGACAAAATACACTTGAAAACACTTTTAGATAGTCACATTCCTTCATTTTATGCTGTTTTACTATAAAACATTTTTGATCAAAATCTTATAGTATTGCTTAAAGGTATCTTTGGGGATTTTTGGGGCCCAATTTGAGGCTTTGTGTCCTTAGCCAGAACTATAACTGAGCAACCTCTCCTGGACAGTCCCCAACTGACCTTTTTGTATTGGGTTGAAACCAAACCCACAGCTGTGCCCCTGGTGGTGCTGAGTTAACAGGATATCCCCATTTCTCTTGCCTCCAGAACCCTTGAGTCAAGGAGAGGTGAAGCTCTTGCACTGAGTACTTGGATATGACCTGGCCCAGTGACTTGGGAAATAAGTTGTAGTGAGATGCTGTGAAAGAAAAAAACATGTTTGTGATAAGCTAAATTTTACAGGGATGTAATAGTACTATTACGTGAGGTTCAAATTTCCTAAAATGCGTAAATATTGAGCATAAGTTGAGCATAAGATCATTTCTTCTACCCGGTCTTACTAAGTTTGCCTGCAAACTAGGCTCTTCCCATTGCGATACACGTAAAATGTATCCCTAAATTTGCATTTAGAAATCCCTCAGCCTAAATCAAGTAAATCGTGTCCTATGCCGCCTGGTATATCAGTCCGGTAAGGTGGCCACATGTGCCACACTTGTCAATTCCTATACTTTAACATGGGAAATGGTTGAAATATGAAAAGTGGCGCTCTCACACAAAAAATGGCATCTTCTAACCTATTGGAAATGAAAGATACGCCCAAACTCTTCATTTTAGATGCTGCATGAAAAAAAATAACAACGTAATTTTTTGTGAATTTTGTAATATGTGGGGTAAAATCATCACTTTTAGATGAAAATAATTAGTATTTCCTTTCTTAGAAAAAATTAAGGTGAAAAGTGGCATCAAAATACAACTATTAAATTGACATATGATTTATTATAAATTGAA
>JXSR01S002812.1:37054-67242 GCA_000969725.1 Ophiothrix spiculata | reverse complement strand
GTCCTCACTGGGAACTGAACCTAGACCCATTGCATGTAAAGCAAGATCATTAACAACTGCACTATGGCACTCATAATGATTGAGGTTTTTTTTATTAAAATATAGCCAATTATAGTGTTATAAAAGTTGTTTGTTCTAAAGCTACATTATTCACTTTCTGAGAGGTTTCCTAAGAAAATAATGTCTAAACGTTTGGTGTATGGTATTTAAGGCCAAGTAAAAAATAAAACATGTTTCTCGACCAGGTTTTTGAAAAAAAGGAGGAAGAGGTACTTTTTATTTTTTATTTCAATGCCAATGCAAAATCGCACATTAATGGCCCATTCTCACACAACGTATCGATACCAGATGTTTTATTGGAAGAGGAGGAGGCCCGTTTTATTTTTGAGATTTGGACATACTGGAGGGTTGATAAAACAAACTATGCTTTAAAATGCTTATTGAACAGAAGTAAATCTATTGCACAGACTTAAACTTTTCAAACACTTTTTACAAATTAAGTTATGCATGAAATACAAAATATAAAAATTATTTTTCAAAATCCTTAAAAAACGATGCGGGAGGGAATTAGAAACACATTTATTTTTTTTACTCGGCCTAAATGCATTAAAAAGTTGTATGATTTTTTGTAGAAGAATTAATCTAATTCTAAGGTGAAATAAACCCCTAAAACATAGTATTTAGGAAGCTAATATCACCTCCCAGTCATCCATCTAGCGACTTGATAACAACACTGATTGTCAGACCCCCTAGTTAGAAGCCAGGTGCGTGGTATGTCATAGGGCAACCTGTTGTAACCTTAGCTCAGTAGGTCTTCTGCTTACATAAATAAACCTGTCTACAGTGTTATCACATCATGATGGCATTCATACAAATATCATGTCAGGTTACTTTAATTGTGATTTAGAGTGCACATTGTTTTTTCAATTGAGACACATTTATAAAGGATGTTGGCAGGGATGGCATGCTCCCCCTAGTAAAAATCGAGTACAAAAATAGTACAACATTCCTAAGGTGCACATTTGGAACATCATTTAAGTACAATTTGAGTACCAGGGTATAGAAAAAAATTCAACCTTTCTGGGAACTTTTCTGTGAGATTTGTTAAACAATTGTTAGTAATTTGACATTAACCCCCCAAATTGGCATTATTGACTCATTTATTTGTATTTCATCATTCAATATTGCCACAAAAAATAATCTGTCGTCAGAAATGTTTGCAATTATTTGATTTTATATTGGTATTTTGTAAGCTTACCAATTTTTTCTGGGAACGGCGCTGCCGCGTTACCGCGGATTTCGAAGGCCTGTTGAGTACATTTATAGTACACAAATTTGTACTGTATTTATACTAAAACTGTACTATAATCGTGTTCCAAATGTGCACCTTAGGAATGTTGTACTATTTTTGTACAGGGCCTACAAACCCGGGCTACAAACATTACACTTACATGGTCAATAGAGCTACCTACACATCTGGGTGTTTTATCTCTTACTCGGACTCAATTTCCCAAATGCATTGGCTTGGCCAGGAGGGTGCGGAAGGGGCGCGAGCACCCCGGGGCTACAACAACAAAAAAGTGGATAAAGAAATAAGAAATAAAATAATTATGGGAAAACAGCGAAAAAAAGGTGCAGTAGTCCTAATTACTGCTAATAATACATTTGGTGACCTGTTTTTATAGGCATATACCCATAGCGGCCCCTGGACCCGTCATCGCATTGGACTAGGATTTATTGTGCACCCTAGGGTACGCAATCCTGGCTACGCACCTGAAATGTAACATGCATCAGTAACTATCATTGTTCGTAGCGATAATAATCACAGTATTGTACTACAGTTGTGACAAACATAAACAAACCAAACTTTCCCCTCTCCATGTGTAGCTTTCGATCAGGTAAATTGTGATTTTTAGAGCGAATTATTTTGAAACCAGTATATCAGAAAGGTAATAGAATGCATTGTTTAACTGGCAAGTCTCAAATGATGTGCCAAGATGATAAATTTTACGAGATTTTTAACTGAAAACTACTGCAATATTAAGTCTGCCATTTTAGGGGTCAAGACGATATCCGCCATTTTGGGGGTCAAGTGACATCAGCGTAGGTAGCTCTATCCTTATGAATACAGACGGTTCAATGAGACAGCTTGTCCATCTGTTTGAACTTCAGCTGAGGGGCAGAAATAGTTATATAGAACCCTTGTTTTTTTGGGTGACACAAACCAATATGAGGGATATAACTACTAAGTCCAGTGATTTAGAAAGCCACTTTACTACCTACCCCGAAAAAAGGTTGGGGCGAGATCAGTTGGCTATCTAGAACCTAGGCTTTTCGAGTAGGGAGTGGATGGATAATAATGTGATGGTGGATATGTATTGTGGATCCTATCACAAAAAAACAACAACAACAACAACAACAACAAAAAAAGGTCCTTTGGATCGGTCTAGGGCAGAAACACTAAAACAACTTTTGCTGGAATAGCAACTTGGTCTTCACAGATTGGAAGATATAGAGATAGATGTCACTCAACTAGAGAGTGGTCCAGATTTTTAATGAAAATAAAGGGGTCAAATGGATTGAGCTAGGTTCATAGAACTAGAGAGGCAAGAATGAATTGAATTCATGAATTGAATTGACAGGAGTCAAATTGATATACCCATGATCATTGAAATAGGGCGAAATCATACTTGGCCTCCAAACAAAATTTTTCCTACCAAACATTTGGTCGTGACGTCAAAATGGCGATTGACTCCAAACAAATCAACTTGTACACTGAGTTGAGACCAAATAAAATTTCGTGCTAGAATGCACATGTTATTGAATTGCCATATGTGTACCGCCGCGGCAAAAGGGTCCAGTTGTCGACTCCTACATGTTGCTCATTGTAGCATATCTGATATATACAAATACCATACATTAGATATGCTACAAGGAGCAACATGAACGAGCCGACAACTGGACCCTTTTGCCGCGGCGGTACACATATACATTGGACCAAATGTTTGCTATCCGTTCATACTTTAAATTCGATGGCAAATATTTGGTGACGTCACGACCAAATGTTTGGTAGGAAAAATTTTGTTTGGAGGCCGAGTATGTTTTCAGCCATAGAGCAATAAAAATCATAATATTTTTTCTCTGATTGATAAAAAACAGAGCATCGCATACATTGGTTATATCAAATGACAAGTATTTAGGTCCAGAATGTAACAAGTTTCTTGATGAATGTTGTGTGTACCAGGCTCATTGAACTTAGGATATAGAGGATGTAAAATTTGTATCATTTGCATCAACGTTCAAACATTCAACGATTTCACTAGATACAGTACAATGATTATCCTTCAGCTCAAAAAATATGATTTTCACAAGGCTCAAAATATTTCTTATCTTTATGTATGTTTGTTAATTCCACAGGTTTTGTGACAGCTTGTTAAATAAAATGGGAAAAATAATGAAACTGGTACCTGTCAATTTGTACAAAATAGACAAAGTGATGCGCTCCACTACGAATTAGGTAGTCTGGGTTCATGGTTTCATCTTCAAAAATACCAATAAATATGATGGGTAATGGATATGAAAGAGTGGGACACATTTAGCTGAACATTGAATATAATTTTGGTTTAGTTGTGTTCTTAGGGTTGTGTTTATCATCAGTATATTAAGAGAGATACTTTTTTGTTTCTGAAACAGCTCAGAGTGAGTTCAAACCCCCCCACAAGGTGTATGACTTTGGGCAGCAACATATTTGATCTTGTTTGTATGGTGACCTGCGCGATATTAGAGAACCGTAATAGACCTTTTCAAAATCTATTCGGAAATCTTCGGAACGTTGATCATGTGGCCGTTTTATCAACCAATCACGTACGAGCTCATTAACATGTTCTTTTTTGTAAACAAAATTTTCCGAGAATTCTCTCATATTTGTAGTGCAATAAAAGTGAAAAATAATTATATTCGGTCCATACATGGTTAGAGGCACTAATTCCGAACAACTTTTGGCTGAGAGCACCGTATGCTCACTGACAGAAAGAATGAAATTTCCATTTGAAATCGTCTGATTAAGCTTACAATTCCAGTCAACTCGGAGCGCATCACACTGAAAGTAACTCTATAGTGCTATCCTTATTTACAAATTCGAATTCGTACGCAACCAGTTAACGAGAACGCGAACTTTACATTCTTGTTATTGTGTTAGAGAGTCATTTTTTTCTGTCGGCAAATGCCGGAAAGTTATAAAATCAGTTTCTAGTCTCGGAAAGTCATGTTTTGAAAAGGTCTATGAGAGATATAACATTCTCCATGTGTAGAGAGGTTGAGCTATTACTAATTGGTGAAACGTCATTTTATAGACTCAGATTATTATTATCTTGCATTTATTTTAATGACAAGGGAAGCCATACTAAAACATAAGCCCAGTGGAGACTCATTTCATGATTAGAAACCATGTTGTGTTTTGCTTTGATGTAGGCCTATAACACTCCTGCCTGGGTAGGTCGCCTTGTGCCTAAATTTCACATATACGCATAATTAAACTCTTGTTATTTTCAGGGTTTTTTATGGTGATATATTAAAGTTTTGAATATTGGCATTTTATTTTGGTTGTCAATGAAATTTCTTTGATCATGCATATATTTATTTTTTTATCTTGAATTCTTAACCCTCATAAATTAGACAAATATGATCCAGAGCAAAAAATTACATGCACGCTAACATTATCGTCAATAAACATGTCTTCGCAGAGCTTGACGACATGTGAGGGAATGTTCAGAACATGACTAGTGACATGTTGAACATGAATAAGTGTTTTATGGCCATGCCCAAATATTATTGTCATTTGATTAGGCCTTCTACAAGGGAGAGGGAGGGGATCATTCCTTCATTTTTCTTCTACACTTTTCTTGGAAATACTATACATTTGTATGCATGTCATAATCAGAAAGAGAGGAAGGTTTAATCATTGTTTTTGGATTCACAGCCAATGATTGTAGGTTCAATCAAGGCTAAGGGCCAAACCATAGTCGGCCTCCAAACAAAATGTTTCCAACCAAACATTTGGTCGTGATGTCAAAATGACGAGTGACCCCAAACAAAATAACTTCAACACCGAGTTGAGACCAAATAAAACTTCCCGCTAGATTGCACATGTTATTGAATTGCCATATACATTGGACCAAATGTTTGTTACCCGTTCATAGTTTAAATTCGATGGTAAATATTTGGTGACGTCACAACCAAATGTTTGGTAGGAAAAATTTTGTTTGGAGACCGGCTATGATTTGGCCCTAAGGTTGAATCATTGTTTTTGGATCGGAAGCCAGTGATTGTAGGCTCAATCAAGGCTAATAGCCTCTACACCTGCTGAATGGCTATATGGCCTATTATGTGCTTCACTTGGTCAAAACATAGGAAAAGGTTTTTTTAATTAATTGCCATGGTCCCTTTTCAAGTAAGTACATTGGGTTTACAGAAACTTCTAGTATCAAATCCCATGTAGAGCTGTATCAACCTAAATTTACAGTGACTCTGTCACATATCACCGTATATGCCTAGAGCCAAACGTATGCCTAACGCCCGGGGGGGGGGGGTACTCACATATATATGGTATACAGGGATGTGCCGCTGGAATGGGTCGCTTTTTCACAAAAAATCCCTAAACATGGGTGCCTTTTTTAGCACCAAAATCCAAAATCCCTGAACATGGGTGCACTTTTTCTCAAAATTTACCCTTAAAGATGGGTTCCACAGTCCGAGCTGCACACGCCCGTCCAGCAAAGTGGAGTACCCCTCCCCGGGGCCTAACGTACTATATTCCACTATTGCTCTGTTTTATGCATTGTTTGTCATGTGTTCGTTACAAGTATGTTCAATACATACAGTTCTCCCTTTTGTCCCAGTACGGCAGTATGAACTTTGTTTTTGTTGTATTTCTGTAATTGCTAATGTATTCTTAATATATAGGAACACCCAAGCTACCATATTTGTATAAAACACATGAAACTCCAAGGCACCATGGTTTATACCAATGCCATCTCCTGTACCTAGTCATTATTACTATATTTAGGCAAACCCAATAACAGCAGCATGCTCTGTCAACTTGACAATGACATACATACATTTCTGTATCATATATCTTTGCTCCAGGCGTATGGATTGAATGTCAGGGAGCAAAAGTTGACTTTTGTCACATTAACACCGACTAAAATAGGGTTTAAATGGTTTAGTGTGCCACAAGAAATAGATCACTGTAGTTTCAAGTATCTCAAAAAACTTTTAATTGTTTTACCTATCAGATAGCAAATTATTCTATTAAATCTGCTCAACTGGACTTTTGTTTTTGATTGCTCCAGGCGTATGGATTGAATGTCAGGGAGCAAAAGTTGACTTTTGTCACATTATTAACACAGACTAAAATAGGGTTTAAATGGTTTAGTGTGCCACAAGAAATAGATCACTGTAGTTTCAAGTATCTCAAAAAACTTTTAATTGTTTTACCTATCAGATAGCAAATTATTCTATTAAATCTGCTCAACTGGACTTGTGTTTTTGATTGCTCCAGGCGTATGGATTGAATGTCAGGGAGCAAAAGTTGACTTTTGTCACATTATTAACACAGACTAAAATAGGGTTTAAATGGTTTAGTGTGCCACAAGAAATAGATCACTGTAGTTTCAAGTATCTCAAAAAACTTTTAATTGTATTACCTATCAGATAGCAAATTATTCTATTAAATCTGCTCAACTGGACTTTCGTTTTTGATAGCTACAGTATCGCTCCTCATCCACAGAACATCATCCCCCTCGTCAATGCACTTCGTGCATGGATCTGTCTTGACTTCAGTTGCATTAATGAAAGCAAAAGGCTCTGTCAGGCATCACCGTAAAGCCCACCGTATAGAGCAAAACGTACGAATAGCATAAAAAAGTTTCACATATTGAACATGTCCTAAACGGACCACCACCACCCTATTCAAAAATTAAAAAAAAAAAAACATTAGGGTCGGGAAAGCACCCAATTTTGCTCAGATTGGGTGTTTTTTGAGAAAATATTTTTAAAAATAGTGGAAAATGCACCCAAATTTGGTACTTTGGGTTGGGTGCTTTTTAAAAAAAATAATTAAAAAAAAAAAAAATTCCGACCAACCGACCCAATTTTTCAGAAAACCCGCTTGAGGGCAACATAACAATTAATTTTTTTTGGCCTAATGGACAGAGTTAAGAACTTGTCTATTTTAGTATGATTGCATGGGGTCATGACATATATAGGATCACCTCCATAGACTTATTTACCTTGCACTACTGAAGATTGGATCAGATTTCAGTGTGAATTCCTTGCTCTTTTGTTCACAGGAATTTGACAACTGAAGGTACCAAATGTGACCCGTCATATCGAAAGGTACCTTAAGGGTCCCAAAATGAAAATCGATTTTTTGGTCTCATCTGAAAGATTATATTTTAAGCTTCAAAATGACATCTTGCTTTTGGTTATTGGATGTTCGGTTGCAAAGTTACATCCAAATTGGTAAAAGGCATTGGGCTGATGCAGAAAACTATAGTTCTGAGAAAATCGACTTTAAAGTTTCTGAACTGGTAAAACTTTAATGGAGAAGGGATTTTTATCTTTTTTTTTTAAACATTTGTCCTATGTTTTGGATGTTGGAACTTGATTAATATGATAGAATACACTTCAAAGGTAACGTTTCTGATGAACTTAGAAATTTGACCTTGGACATGATTTTTGACTTTGCTTAGCTTCAATGGCCGGTATCTCGTAATTTACAATGCCGACCTTAAGGTACCTTTCGATATGAAGGGTCACAAATAAGATATGCTCTGTAAATGTGTAATTGCTCTGTATTGGCAATGTAGATTGCTTATCTTTAAAATAACTACATGCAAAATGCTTACCCAAACTTTTCGAAAAAATTAGGCCTATTATAGGTAGGGCCTACATCAGAAAAATGAGTTTTTAAACAATCTAGATTTTGTATTTATTTCCATGAGATTTATGAAATTTTTGAGTCTACAAACAATTTAATTTCATGTTTGAATCACAGGAATTCAAAACTCATTTCACATTAGCTGTCAGGTATTTTTGATTGTCAGGAAAAAGAGAGAGGGGGTGACATTAAAAATAATTTGAATATTTAAAAATATTTAAAAATTATTTTGAATACATTTTTATCAAATTTTAAATCAAACCAAGATGAGCATAATTTTGCTTTGTGTTTTGGTTATAAATTCCAACCTAAACATTTTTGCCTATGCGAAGAGAGAATAAAAAACCAGTCCTGTAAATCAGAATGAAAGAGAAAAGATTGTCATATTATTTTCCCCGCCCTCTGAGTGACACCATAAGGGGGGGCATGTAGTTCAATAGAAGGTTTTGACTTCTGAACTTACAACTTTGAGAACTCATGGGACCATTTATCATATTTACCACAGGTTGTCAAACATCACCTCAGTTTGGAGGTGGAGTATTTTTAATTTTGTCTGTTTGTACAATTGAATTCGAATTCAAACCATTTTTGTTGTTGAAATGAATTACATATCATAAATTTGCATAAAACAAACCCTAATGCAACCAAATCCTGCAAAAATCACCAAAAGACAAGCAACTGTCATCAAAATTTGTATGTCATATGATTTTTAGAGAGGGGTGGGAAGGGTACATACGAATGTCAATGTACTTCTGAGGATGTAGTCAACTAGTGGTTAAGCCTGTAGCTAGTTTTTTTCTTGGGAGGGTGCGAAAGTGGACCAAAATCGGATTGTTTTTTGGGTAGGAACTCGTAACAACAGTATGAATATCAAACATCTTCCTGGGCAAGGACTTGTATGCCAATATTAGCTAACAGAAAATCATAGATCACATCTCATTGAACTTGACATATTTTTGTTTTCTATTTGAGGATAAGTTCCCAATTTGAAAATATCTAGACGCAACCACCCCACCATAGGTCATTGTGCGCAGCACGGCAAAACACTAACTCGGGTCTCCTTATTTAGCCTAGTATTGTGTATATGTATTGTCCAGTATGAATATTACTCGAAATATCTCTATGGAGCACACGTGCCACTGGGTTACAGATAGCTATGGCTCTGTAGCTAGGTCTATGGTACACCCTAATCCACCATATCCAACTACCACACCCCCACGACCATTGCATATCTGGGTATTGAAAGCGATATGAAAAAACTTTTGTAGGAAAAACATTCTGTAAATTTGCTACCTGAACAATTGTTGTTGTTGTTGTTAAGAGCGGATTTGCTTTACAATGAAATACACCTTTAAATTGCTAGTTCATATTGTCAATTGCTTAACGCTATCAAATTCCACGGTGACGCAATGCTCTGATTGGAAGTAGAATTTGAATGCTATTGCAGGTTCAGATAAGCTTACTTAATGCTGGTACACTGAGTAATTACATTACTTGAAATTAATAGCAAAGAATGTAGGCTTGATATCCAGATTTGCTTACAACTTTTACCAACTTGTCAATTTCTTTATTTGTAAAATTATCAAATCCCTAACAATACAATCCAGAAATGTTCCTTTTTTTGAAATTAAGAACCTGCAAAATAGATATGCCTTTTTCAATAGTCTTTTAAATAATAAAAGATTTGGCTTTACGAGCATCTAAATATACAAAACCATGGTAAAGCTAAGATTCCTTTTATCATTGCGGCGCGATTGCGGTGCGTTTAGCACTGTAAGGGTACTGGCAGTGGTATAATTTATAGCACACGATTGAATGGAGATGAATGGTGTCAGGTTGAAAGCTGAGTTTAAATTTTGTCCGTCTGTTTTTAATGCGTTTTCTTTTCAGCATCTTCTCCAATTGAAAAGTTTCCGCATGACCAAAACGCATTCAAAACGAATGAATCGCTCCAGGGACCGATTCAAATAAACGCATGGGTTTCCGGATAGCCGCACCGCAAACGGACCGGATAAAAGGAATCTCGTTGAAAACCATTATATTCAAAACACACCGCATGCAAAACGCATGCAGAATCGCATTGAAAGCAGACGGTCAAAATTGAATCTCAGCTTCAACCTGATCCTATTCAATCATATGCTTTAAATTATACAACTTACAGTGCAAAACGCATCACAACCGCACCGCAAACGGGTAAAAGGAATCTTAGCTTAAGTTAGATAATGGTATACACTTGATAAGCTTTAACCTCATATTTCAATTCAAGAATAGTCATAATAAAATTGAGAAAAACGGTCGGCTTGAACGGTTCGGTTGTTTGTTGCGCTGTGCACCACAACCTCGCTGCTTAGTCACTAAATTGATTTAGTCACTACATTTATATTGGTCAGATGAATTACTAGACAGAGAGGACATTGTCATAGGAGAAGAATAGAGGGGGGAGGGGGTCAGTAGTGAGGGTTAGTCGAGGGATCTGGGCCAGATCTACTTTTCCTTTGACATTTTTAAAGTGCAATTTTAAAAGTATGGCAGGCACATGTGACTGAACATAATCCTCTGCAAACCAGGTTTTGTTTTCCCTTATTAGTAGTTGAAAACATATGTTAATCATTTTTAAGATGGAATATAGAAGATAATAGATTGAATAAGAACTGGTTCTAAGAAAGATCTCAGTGGAAACATTTCATTATATAATTATAACCATACATCGAATTTGAAATTGTCTTTTGAATGCAACAAGCTTCATGTTTATTTGCAAGGTACATCTAGATGGACTACATTTTCGAAAAGTTGAGTTGCTTTTTTTTTTTTAGATGAACAGTAGGCCTATACCTCAAATAACATAATGTAAAAGTCAAAATTTGATTGTAGAAATATGATTTAAAATGAAAGAGAAACGGAAATATATTAGACTTTTACTGAAAAATGCAGATGACTATATTGCATTTACTTTACCATATCAATCCATCAACTTATAAATGTGGTAAAATAAATAGACACTTAAAATTACTCATTTATTAAAGGTCTACTGTGGTATTTTTGAAACATTATTCTATGATACAAGATGATATTGTCATTGAGGCCTGTATTGCCCTTTATATTGTGGTAAATTTGTCATGTTTGCCAAATGTTATTAAAAATTGTCAATTGATCAGGTCATATTCAACCTCTTCCGCTCACCTTAACACCACAAAACATAATATTTTACACCCGATGGCTATAAAATATGTAGAAAACTCAGAAAAAGGTTGTCCACTTAACTGACAGATCATAAATTGTGGCATACCAAAAGAAATGTTGTGGTCTTGATTGGGTTTTCCTCTGGGGACTTTTGAGTATGAGCCAAGTCTACAGAATTATAGTATTTTGCCTGCATATGTTTTTCATGCTTTCTTTCCCTACCAGCTTTGAATACAGGTGATTAAAAATTAAGGGGTGGGGGAAATAATCTACCAAATGCGGTGGCAGATTTAGAGGGGGGTGCAGCTGGCGCACACCCCATCTTATTTTGGTTGAGCGCCAAGAAGCCGCCACTTTTTAATGATTTTATTCCTTAAAAATTATAATTGTGTCAAGAATAGCAGCAAATACATAATTCATATTGTACCATACATGGGAATGTATGCCCTCTATAACCACTTCTTTTATCAGTTTTCTGTCCTTTTTACCTGATCAATTTTATTCTTTTTTTTTTTTTGAAATTTCTAACAAGTACGAAGCCCAGCATTTTGATGACACCAAACGATACACTAGTCTAAATTTATCAGACCTGTTATCAATAGTCCAGTTGTTGTCTATACCAAATTGAAACTAATAACCAAATATTTGAAGTCTACCTTTTACCAAAGTACCTGACAATAAAACACAGCCCACTCTGTCTGTGTAGGAAAAAGGGGGCAGCCATGGATGGTAACCTTTCCCTCAGCTATGAGACACATCAAAGGAATAATTCACATCCTAAGTATGCGTTATACAATAGGGGTGAGTGACCCTGCATTTAGTGAACTTGGGATCGGAGATACTTTGAAGAAGAATGATGATTTTGTTGTTACATTTCTTGTGGCTTGTCTAGTTTATTGATTGGAAACCTGTGAAAATGATATATTTTGAGGTAATAACTCAAGTATTTTTGGAAGGTAGAAAATGACTTAGAGAAACATTGAGATATCATATAAAAGGAGTACAAGACATTTTCATGTTGTTGTTTTAATTGGGTGTTGGGTGGAGCAAGGGTCTCAAGCATCCATGCTTATGGCAATATGGCAATACATTGATGAAAAAAATCAAGGGAAAAAATGAAATGAAGGAAGAAGATAATAAAAGGAAGAAGAATAACATAGGAAAACAAAATGAAGAAATGGGTAGAAAGAAAAATTAAAGAATTCTTTAGGCTAATCGCCAAGGATAACCCAAGAAAGCCTCTGATGAAGCTTGCAAGATCTTTCTTTGATTAAATCAGTTTTGGATGCAGGAGGAAGACCAGAGTACTCTGAGAAGAACTTAAGGAAGTGAGCATGGACTGAAAACCAAAATGCACGTACAGCGCCGGGATCGGGAATCGAACCCGGGACTCAGTGGTGCAAAGCGAGGGAAATACCGCTGCGCTAACCCGCTTCCCCAAAGAGATGATAAAATTAAACAACGGAGGAAAATTGTAAGGGAAAAGGTAAAAAATCAGGAAGGTTATCCAATGAAGCCCTTGTGGGTGAAAATAGTTTGATACTGGACTTGTCTCTGGCTCAATTGTTGTGACATCTCAAGATGTTCTTGCTCAATATGTTTCTCATACTTGGGCCATTTAAAATTAATTGTTTGGCTCAAAGCTCTCCTACTCTTTAAAAACTAATGCGAAATGCATTTTTTAAAGGGTTTTTTTTAATAGATTTTATTTCCCGTTTGTGACAGAAGTCCTGAGATAAAGAAAATAGTTCCATTGTACCCCCTCATATATTTACATGATACAAGATCAGTGTTAATATTGCTTAATTGGTCTTTTTAAATATCTCAAATAAAATATCCCAGCGCAAAGAATTACTTGATTTGGTTTGGTGTATATGTAAGAACCATCCATTTTTTTGGTTGGATATACCATGGATTTCACTTTCATCACCGTTGATCATCTATTTCGATCGCTCCATTCGTTTCTATATGTAAGTGATGACTTAAATGCATTTTATTTGAATAGAGGAGCTTCTTGAATATTAATTAATTACGACACTCACATCATCGCATCGGACAGTGCCGTTGTGAAAAATTTGTGAACACTGTCATAGTTTGGAATTTTACTATTGTTCAAAAAAAAAACAGGAAAAAATATTGTGTTCAACTTTTTGAAAAACTAACACGGACACTAAAACTGACGTGCACGGGAGCTAAGTTTGAGATAAACAATTAATCTTAAATGGCCCTATCATTTCTATTTCGACCTTTTATGATGTATTTGGATTTGATTTTAGTGACTTTCATATAACTGATCATTTATGAGATTTAATGTAAGTAATGTTGTCACAGTTCATACCTTAATTTCTATATAATGACTCAATATTTTTCCAGTAAGGAGATAGTCATTTCTTATTTAAAATGTTTAAAGCTTTGGTAATATTCTTCCACTATGTTAACTGAGCTTTTATAGCAAACAGGATGCATCAATTTCTCTCCTCAAAACAACATACTTAGTAGTCCCTCGATGAATATTCACGCTAGTGAACTATGAAATCACATGAAGGAATTTGGTCAGAGACGGATGCTTATTTATAGTTGCAATCATTAGCAATACATGGAATAAGACTCCCTCAGAGTAATTGGTGTTTTATAATCTGTTAAGCAATATGATGAGGTGGTTAAAAAACAAGTAAATCAATCTTGAAATGTGCTTCATGTTCACGATAACAAGTCATGGAATGCAGAGAGGTTGAGGATACTTCCATTGGCGAAAAAAATTAATAATATCCAGCATTTATATGCGCGCTATTCACTGTAGTATCATAGCGCTTGACATTATTACGCTGTAATTAGGAAATCGTCACAATCATTTCACCTCGGCTAGATCGCAATCTTAAGACGCCGACCTATCGGAATTTAGATTGTAATATTCCCCTAACAGCTCCCCCAATGGGCTTGGGTAGACAAAGCAATGGAGATTAAATGTCTTGCCCAAGGACATCCCATTGGCCGTAGCGGGGCTCGAACTCGCGACCTCACAATTCGGAGTCCTGCACTATTCCACTAGACCATACGAGCTTCTATTTTGACTTTAACTTTACATTCAAAAGTCAGTTTTGTGAAGGATGTAAAAATGCTGCCTTTGGGTAAAAATGCCTTTTAGAGAACTTATCGTTGTTTTGCTCATGATTGCTGACATCATATTTTCAAAACGATTCTTTTGGTTACTGAAGCAGAGTTTTGTGACATGTACACGTGCCTAACCAAGCGTTTTGCTTTCTGCTCAAAAACAAAGACTATCCCCAAGTGAACATTGTCGTTGATGAACTATGAAATTACATGAAGGAATGTGGTTACAGATATCTCTCATTTGTTATTTATGGTTTCAATCATTAGCGATGCAGGGAGTTCAGGGAAATAAATGGTTTATGGACTGTCAAACAGTCTAATGAAATTATTTTCAGAACAGTAAAAAGTTACAAAATTTTAGAAATTAATAACAGAGTTTGCTTAACTGTTTACATATTTGAAATCCACGTTGATATAAAATTGCCCCCTGTAAATGACAAAACAAAATATTGCTGTAATTCTTGCTCCTGTTGATATGTGTATACAATTGAATATAGGAAAGCAACACTGATCCAAGTGCACGTTGCCAACCCAGAAATGAAGTGATAATCATTATTATGACAATATACAGTACTTTCTTTTGCCTCAGTAGGAAAACATGGACTTGGGTCAGTGTAGCATTCCTATATTCAATTGCAAACAGGTTATGTTTTTGCAAAAAAATGAGGTTTATTATAACCTCCAAAATTTGCTATTTTTCAGGAAAACGAGGGTGAAAACTCAGAACTGGGACTTTACAATTCTTACAAACATACATGTACCCTGAAATACAGAGAGCTGATACATTGGTGTTGTCCTAACTGCCCTCACCTACTCTACATAATAGAAGAGTGGGCCTATTCATAGTTGGGTATCTGTCTGATGATCGGTATACCCAAAGATTGTAAGAGATGGTTTACCATGAAACTATTTATGACAGTTGCCTTTCCAGAGAGGTCTACACTTAAAAGTAGGAGAGATAATTGGCCTACTTGTTGTACTCAAGTATTTAGATGAGAATTTCTTTTGGATCTTGATTGTTTTGATGAAGTAGAATTTAATAAAAGAGGGATTTATATGATATCATAGACAATGCTGATAACATTTTGCTATTTTCCATTATTTTTCAATTCTTTCTTGCAGATCTTGCAATTGGTGCTCCTTATGATGGTGTAAATCAAACTGGTTTGGTATATATTTATCTTGGCACCCCTAGGGGACAGAAAATGAAGAGGTCACAGGTAAGATATGTAAAATAAACCATATAACAGTTCAAGAGTTATGCACCAAGATCAGGCATGAGAATCTTCCTGTTTAAATAGGAATTCCTTTTTTTTTTTTTTTTTGCCAAATTTCTGTGTTTTACTGTTTTTAGACTGTTTTCCTGTTCTTTCACAATTTTCCTGTTTTTTCATGGAATTTCATTATCATGCCTGCAAAATTTCAAATGTTTGTGAAAAGAGTCCATTTCACTTATAGCCATTACCATGAAACTTAAGGGGTTTCTCAGAGATGCAAAATCTCCATTGATTTTCTTAAAAATTCAGTATTTGGTAGATTGATTTGTGCTAATAACGAATCTAAAATAAAAAATATAGGTCACCCTGCTCATTTTTGAGATACAGGCATTTAAAAAAAAAAAACTTTAGAGCGGCAGTGTATAGGCCTATTCTGTCCAAATAATTCAACTTTTCTCAAAGAGAAGGTGTCTCTATCACCAGTAGCCTGCAAGCAGTAAACAAACTCATGACTTTATCTAGGATCATTAGCGACTATCACTGTATAATGCCAGACTACATATGTCCTTAATTGGTCTATTTGCAATTTGCTATGGCATACCATCAGCTATTCTAGCGCTAATTCTGCCCTAGAGTCTCCATACATTGAAATATTTATAGAAAGTAAATGTACTGTCACCACTGTAACAAATTGCCGGGCGCAATTTATGGATGTTGATCTTGGAAGCTTTTAAGTTCATGTCCTCAATACCAGTGTTTCTATTAATACATATTAACTTGGGTACTTAACTTAGGGATTGTTTGCAAATATTCGTTATTTTTCAGAGTGTTGAGAGTTAGTTTTACTTGACCAGATTTGAGTATCTGTAAGGCCAAAAAAATAAATTGTTTGGTTGTCCCCCACAACTTTTTTTGAGTAAGTGCGAGCGGGCGGATTATTTTTTCAAATGTAAGTCAAAGCTACGCCAAATTATGGCCTCTATAAAGATCCAAATAAGTATACTGGACAAAAAACTCTCTTTATACAAGTTTAAAAACAGTATTACAATGTAAACAAAATGAAAACAGCAACATAAAAAATATTTTCAAATGATCAAAATTCTCAAAGAAAAAAAAAAACCTTTTTTGGAAATCAAAAAATAAGGCACGGTATACTTTTGTACAGTAAAATCTTTTTTCCAGTTGTGAAAAATAGGGGCGGGCGGTGGAGGACAACCAAACAACTTTTTATTTTGGGCCTAATGTTAGGGTCAAGAAATATTTGTTCATAGGTGATAGAGAGCCCAAACATTTTGGACTTTTTTGACCTTACAAGTAGAGTGAATCATTTGTGCCTAACCTAGTGTGTACTCCTCTATTTCATTTCTTTCTTCATCCAAGCTGGTCCATAGGTACACAAAGTGTCTAATAAAACTTGTGCAAAAAGCACAAGTCATCATATTTTGGACCACAAAAGGCAAACCATCTGACAGAGGGGGGGGGGGGGCTGACAGGCACTGGATAAGAAGCAGTAAAGTGTTTATATCTTTACACCAATTATGACATGCTTCGGCTTTTTGCATTTTATACGTGAATTTTACGATATTTCACTGCTAAAATTTCCTTAAAAAAGGTTTATTTTATTTGTATTTGTTAATAACAAAGTAAAACAAATCTTGAAATCTAGAATTTTGGGATTTGCAAAAATTTCTGATCTGTCATTGCGACACAGTTTTGATAAAGACTAAGATCAGACCAGTATCCAGGAGTTTGAAAGGAGAAAAATAATAGGGTATGTGAAATGAGATTTAGTCCAAAGGTCCAAGATTTTTGTAACTCTTGTTTCTGAATAGGGCATTGGATTGGGGTGCAGAAAGTCCAGGGTTCAAATGTAGTGGTAAACCAACCAGTTTTTACTCATGATAGATTTCAATTTATAGAGAAAACTTGATGCTGTCACCATGTATGTAGTTTTATATCATTAAAATATCTCAAATACAATACTTTTGGTTATTGCAATATATCTATAATACAATGTTTTGTTTATCTGCACAGGTCCTTGCACCATCAGACTTTGGTCTTGACTTGAAGACATTTGGGTTTGCTGTGAGTGGGGGACTGGACATGGATGAAAATATGTACCCAGGTAATACTAGCTCCTAATGATGCTGCAATGAAGGAAAAAAGCCCGGGGGCCACTCAAGTATAATGTTTCAGGCATAGCGTGACCACAGTGTTTCAAAACACCCCCTAAAGGGTGATTGTTTCTGAAGCCAAAATATACCTTTTTTCCCCCATTCACAACCTAAATCGAGACTTTACCATTATCGTTTTAACACTAGGGTTTGAAAAAGTACCCTATTTCTTAAAAATGAGCTAAAATGGCTGCTTTTGATACCCTAAACGGTGTCACCTGATACACCCTTCTGTCCTCAAAAACAACCCTAATTCACATTTTTCATGGTCACACTATGCCTGCAGCAATATATTTGAATGGCCCCGGGGAAAAAGTTTCTTTTGACTCCATTTAGCTGTTTATAAGAGTGGCAATTATTGGGAATGATGTTCATTTAGATTGTGATAGTAAAAGAGTCACCCTTCCTTCCCACCCCTGTTTCAATGTTGGATAGAATGTAAGCACTTAAATTTTCATCAACATTGCGTGGGAAAGCAGGGAACACTTTCAAAAATTATTAAGATGTATAGCAAGAACATGAAATAGATGTATATTTTGTAGGTTCTATAGTTTGTAAGTTCCAAATATATCCATTAATTATGTTAGACAAAGCCAGAAATTGACTTACAACTATTGCTTTTGACATCTTTGACAACGTCTTGATCACAAGTGGCGATATCCACTGTTTTTCCCGCTAGTGTTGTCCTTCCTAGAGGGCGAAGTTCCTTTGTTTAGCTGCGGATCGTAGACGTGATCAAGAGAATTCGGCCCTATATCGCGGTTGAAGGTTTTGTCCTCTCGCCTCCTGATCCAGATTGCTTCTCTTATTTTTCTGGTGAGAATATTGGAGTCCTTGTCGAGAATTTTGGGGTTATCAACACTTTTTTCCTTAATTGTAGCTTATGGTAAAAAATAGGATGCAGCCACCAGCAAGCATGAATTGATTTAAGGATCTTCCATCAACTTTTTCAGTATTCAAATCGAAATTAGAAGTGGGCTGAAAAATCAGAAGAATTTGATTTATAAATATTTACATAGCTTACATACAAACACTCATAGCAAGTTCTTTTATCACAGTGGTCAGAAATGAGTGAGAATAGTAACAGACAAGCATAAATTGCTTAATGGAACTGCTGTCAACTTGCTAGCATTGAGATCAATTCAAAGCCAGAATCTGGAAAAAGAAGAAATTTTGATGAAAGTTTCATCAAATCTTTACATTTTTCATGGTTGCCATAATGATCAATCATATTGGCTAATAAATAAATAACTGTAGCATTTGACTTGAGTTTCTTAGGGTGTGTTCACACAGAAGAATTTTGTAATGACTATAGTTTTGCTCGTAAGCTGCTCATGAGCAAATTCCCAGTGTGAACGCAATTATAGAAAGTGTCTCGCTCGTGACCAAAATGATAAGCCACTAGTTTTAACGCGCACATCGTGTCCCAGTGTGAACGCAACTACTACGTTGTCTCGCTCTAGAGCCGGTCATGACTAGTCATGACTATTATGGTTGAACACGCACTTAGAATGCATATATTTTTTCAAAGACTGATATATCATGCCAACACTGTACAAGCATGTGGAGATAACAATCTTGATGCTATCTGTGTATGTGTCTTGAGAATAGGCAACATGTCATTTTTAAAGGCATACTGCTTCATTTGCTGAC
Source organism: Ophiothrix spiculata (assembly GCA_000969725.1). NCBI lineage: Eukaryota > Metazoa > Echinodermata > Ophiuroidea > Amphilepidida > Ophiotrichidae > Ophiothrix > Ophiothrix spiculata. Next base: position 47,968 of record JXSR01S002812.1, on the reverse strand, counting down.
AACAAAATCCAGATTTTCCTCTCAAATGTCTTTTTTCTTTTGAAACTGTGCTCTAGTTTAAGGTAAAATTAAACTTGTAAATGATGAATTGAAACAATTCTCCTTCAAAATGGTGAATTTCTGTAATGCATGATCAACTGACATAAAGCACTAAATTATTTGTGGATTTGATTCTTGTATGCATTTGATAGCCTTTATGCATATGTCTCTGTAATGTACATTTTCAAGGTAGTAACTGTCAGAATCTACACTTGCAATGTTCACAAATTAAATTTCTCAGACAAAATATACAATTAAATACAGTACTGATTAAATATGAAAGCAAGAATTTCTACCTATTTTGATTTGGACAAATGAAGCTTGTACCCTTTTGATCAGAATAAGTTTGGTAATCAAGATCAGGGGTGTCGGAACCGTGTAAGCCAAGTGGGCTTTGGCCGCACCACTTTTTAGCCCCCCCCCCTCGAAAAGAAAAAACAAAACAAATAAAAATTAATTTAATTTGATTTAAATTAATGTGTTCTATTTTAACCTAGCATAAATAACCACAGTGTAGTACTTTTTAGTACCTGTTGTCTTCTTGAGTATAGTTGGTTTGTTATTTTGATAATTAAGGGGCCATACCGCTTTAACCAGGGGCCGTACCCCTTTTATTTTCCTTCCGACACCCTTAAATAATTAAGATCACTTAAAAGTGGAGAATGGGTTGGTACAAAATGTTGATGTATACTTATTCGTTCTGCACTAAAAGAAGGACTACTTTTACATATTACAGTTTTGAATTTTATTCTGAAAAATGCAGGATTTATTGTGGTTGTAAAATTTTAGATAGGTTTAATAGAAAATTATCTTTCTTGTGCTATCAAAATCTCAAATTTGATTGTTAATAATGGGAGGGGGAGAGAGAGACGAGTAAAAACCAGACGCATCTCCTTTAAACCAAAATTCTAAAGAATATCCCACATGATGCCTTTAAAAAACGTGAGCAGGTGTGATTTGTTTGGATAGTACTCACAGTTGGTTTGTGATCAATATGTAAGAGCTAGTCTGCCATATAGGGCATTCAGCACATGATATACACTGAGCTAGTTTCAATATCAGTATCGGTATACAGATATCCATTTCACTGAATTCAAACGATTGCTTGTCAAAATTGACAAGTTATAAGGAACACGTCTTGTGTAAAGTTAAGGAATATATTATTCAGGCCTGATATTATTGTGGCAGAAAATAATGTTTCAGCATCTTTTGCACCATTGACTAATTTTGACAAATGAACAATTTTGGCTGTCTGTATTCTTATCATTTTTTTCTTATCAGTTTGAAAAGCTATTGAAAACGTTTTGGGTGCACCTTTGTTGTGTCTAGGCCTGGGAGTTTACGGTTAATTGCAAACCGTTTAAACGAATAAAAAAACGTTTGTTTAACCGTTAACCATATATACGACTGTTGAATTTTGCAACTGTAATAAACTATGTTTTCTGGCGAATTGTATACAATTTATGACTTAACAAAATAATAGGCAGTCAAAATACTGTCTTCAAATCAGTTTTATTTAACATAGGGGAACGTGGGGTAATCCCGAACGCGGGGTAACCCCGAACACCATGAATACAGAAAAACGTGAGAGGGGGAGATTTTGTAACTACCATATGGTGTTAGCTATAAGTGGACTGAAACCAAACATAAAGTAACCGAGAAAAAAATCTCGCATATTCTCGCGAGAATTGCAAAAAACGATTTTTCGCGAAACTCACTTTTTAAAGTATAATTTTTCTCGAGGATATCAAATATCTAAAGGAAGAGGAAGATTTAGTTTTGCTTAGTTTAACAGGTTCATGAGTCCATCTAGTTGGAAAAACTAAGGATTAGAGAAATATTTTTATATGTATCTTTTGAAACTATTTCAAAATTTGTTTGGATTGGGGTAATCCCGAACGATACCCGTTTCCATGGCAACCAGTATCGGCGTGACCAATTAAGATGATACATTTGAAACACTTACTGAGCTTTTCAACATGTATGATTGTTATTTTATTTATGCTACAAGAAACAGAAAATGAAATTTTGCTCCATATGGACTTGCCTATTTAAAAAAACACGTTCGGGATTACCCCACGGCCGCGGGGTAATCCCGAACATCGCCAGTTTTTTGTTTAGATCATAACTTCTTTTATATTAAAGTTTAGTACGTGAAACCATATATCTAGGTAGGGTAATGCTTCCACTCTGTATTGGTAAGGTTATTCTTGGTAAACCTTACTTTGTTGTCAACTTATAGGCTCCAAAGTAAAGCCGTTCGGGATTACCCCACTTTCCCCTACAAAGTCATGAAATCAACAAAGCTTTGTTTCTCTGGCGAATATTTTAGTCATCCAAATAGTCCAGTGGATATCCCGTCTTTATGTTGCGGCACCAGTTCCCGTTTAACCATGACCTGAAATTTCTAAACGTTAAGTGGTGTTTCAGTCGTTTAAACGGGTTAACAATCCCAACATTAGTTGTGTCCATTCATCAATTTTTTTGTTCCCATGCCTGCCCAGCAAATAGAAATATCTGGTTACACCAATAGAATGAATGTTGCAATAATCCGGTAAGCATTGAATTTCTTTGAAGAAAACTTCTGCACATTGAATCCCTCATTCAGAAGCCATTCATAAATACAGGAATTGAGCCTTCACATACCAAGAAAAAATCATGACGGTTCTGAAAATTGTCTTCCTATTTGTATTGTTGAAAGGACATTGCCTCATGTACTACTTAATTGAAACTTGAGCAAAACTACAGAGTGAAGCTTAAGGATTGTGTCAACCCGTCATCAGCTTTTGCTCTGTAAGTCAGCAACTAAAATTCAATCCATATTAAAGTAAACATTTTTAGAAGTGGAGTGACATGATGAACATGATGGTGATATTTATTTTTGACAAAAATCCACAATTTTGGCCCAAGAGCCCCAAAAAGTCAATAATTATAAAAATTGCCACTTTTGACATATTTGTAGCAATTTTTCAAATAAATAAGGTAAAAAACAGAAATAATTACAGAATATTTTACCACAAAATATGTACTTGGTTTTATTTAAAACTGACATAAGTATGTAAATTTGCTTCTGAAAAAGATTGCTTTTATGTAAGTTTCTTTAAAACTTGCTGAGTTGCACAGCAAACAATTTTCATAAATTGGTTGGTTGACACTAGCCTGAATTCTTTTCAACATAATTGAGGACCCTAGAACCAGAAGGGGGTTAAGTCACTTTGAGTACAAACTGAGAAAATGGCACAAATATCATATCATTTGTGTTGTCTTGAATGGTATTGCGGTATCTCTCAGTGACTCTTACACATGCTCTGATCATCAAATTACTACATAACTTGTACAGAATGTAGAAATGAGAATTCTGTAGCAGGAAATTGACACAACTCAATTTTCAAGATTTTGTGACTTAACCCCCTTTTAGTTCTTAGGTCCTCAATTGAAACAAGGAACTTACGTTTAGTTACTTTATTGTCTGTTTTATTTGCAGATGTGATCATCGGTTCTTACAACTCAGATAAAGCAGTAGTTGCAAGGTAGGCAGACTCACAGCACTGAAACCAATACCAAGAAGATTCTTAAGATAGATGAGATTGAAAGTGTTGAGAAAGTCCAAAGGGCAATTCATTCACTCCATTTACCATGTGCATCAAGTCAGTGTATGCCTTAAAAGGTGGTTGGTATGAGAATAAGGGAGATATAATTGTACAGAAAGGGATGTTATACATTCGTACATAAGACTGATCTTTGCAATTAGATCAAACTCTATTAGGCCAAAAAAAAAAAGGTTTATCTCAAAGCTGATGAGGGATTTGAAAAGTAATGCAAAATGTGGTTGTTGTTTTTTCTTCAAGATTCCAAACAATATTCGGTCACCCAAAATCGTCATCTATTCGTCATTTGCAGAAATTGTGTTCTTGTGTCGACATTGAGTGTGCATTATTACTGAAAAGTAATGCAAATCACTGCAAAGGATTGTCGACATGACAAGTCTCATGATTTAGTCTCACTTTTGGATCTCTTTATCTGTATGTTATCTAGTCTTGTGTAATTCAAGAACATGTATCATGTTTTCAAATTAAGTTTCAATTAGGCCTAGAATGTGTGAATTGCACTTTTAATGATCATTTCATTTGAGATATAAATACATTGCAGTAGATTCATATTATATCGTAATTCAATCATAAAAATAGTTAGTTGGTATAAGTTTCAATTTTTTTCAAAACTCACTCAAGTTGTGAGTCACGCAAACTGATGCATACATACAAACCAAAGAATTGACTAGGTTATACTTTGATCAACACAAAATAGGCGGGCCTCTCACCCCGTGAATTGATACAAATAAGCGTGTGCGTAGCAAAACACAGCATTGCTGCAGAGACGCAGCGCGCATTGACTATGTGACTCGCGCATCAGTACTTACGGGGCGCGTGTAAGTGGGATTATATTTACTTGCGGATGAAGAAAAGCCTCATAATTCCCGCATATTTAGTGTTGATCAAAGTATAGTGGGTTGTTTCTATTGGGGTGGGGAAGGGATGGTGCTGGAGTTATACAAATGGGCATGTGATTATACACAATGAAGTTGTAAACACTAGATTGCACACCCTATATCTTTTTGCAGGTCTCGTCCAGTCGTTTCTATCGATGCACAAGTCAGGATTGATCCAGAGGGTGTGAATCTGGACAATGTGACGAGAACATTGCCTAATGGAGAACGCGTCACTGGGTAGGTATCAGGAGTGGTGATTGTGTCAAGTTGCAGACAAATAAGTTCATATAATATGGAACTATATTTTTTGTAAAAAAAATATTGAAATTAAATAATGGAGACTGTAAACTGAGTTGAATAAGGCTCCAGCCTGTACATTTCAAGTTTTCTAGAACCAAATAAAAATGAATGTAAACATTTAAACGTTTTGACCGGTCAACTTTGCCGGGAAGTGCAATAATTATTGATGGTTAAGTGTTTACATGTTGCTATTATACATTTATAATTTTTATTGCAACTTAATCAGTGGACTGCTTTGGATTTTGATCTCTCTAAATGAAGAACGGAGAAAGAAAGTGTGACATATTATATATCATTCAAAAGCTGGATTATAGAGAATGAAAATATGTCATAAACTCAATTTTTAATTATGCGACTTTCCTCTCATTTTGCCAGAGCACCCCTCAAATGTTTTTGTTTATGTTTATCAATATCTTCGAGTTTGTTATCAGCTTCAAAGTGGATTTCAAATACTTGTTATTGCTCTAGCTATCCATATATTTAGAATCCATTTTGAGCCAAAATTCAAACTTGCCATACGTCATGCATGTAGACAGTAAGTATTTGACTTTAGAGTGCAATTCACGACGGGTTAGCTCAGACAATGCATTGTAAATAATGTCTGCAGTACATATTGAAAATGTCTAGCACTTGTACTAGAGTCTCCTCAGGAAACTAAAATGTTTTTACTGAATTTGCAGAATGACATTTGCACATCAATAAGTCGTAATCAACAACTATCTAGCCAAGATTATTCTGGCACAACTAAATTTTACAGAATATTTTCTGATTTTCATTATTATAGGCCTGGGGGAGGGGGTTCTCAACTTTGGTCTGGACGGGTGAATGTGTGCGGCCAGGAACACGGCACCCTAACCCATCTTTAGGGGTAATTTTTGAGAAAAAGGGCACCCATGTTATTAGGGATTTTGCTCCAAAAACAGGCTGATTTTTAAATTTTTGTGATTTTGGACTCATTTTAGCAGTTTTTCTTGAAAATGTGACCCATATTTAGGGATTTTGGAGCTAAAAATGTTTAAGGATTATTTTAGGAAAAACTAACCCATTCGGGCGGCACGTCCCTGTATACCCTTACATATGTGAGTCACTGCTCAGAATACGAATATTTAAAAGGAGTAAGGGAGGGACATTTTGATACCATAATCTCATAAGTTTAAAAAAAAATGTTGAAGCAATCAGGGTTCTTCAAACATTGATTCTATATCAATTATGTGACATTTGTCTTGTTGTGTCTTCTACTTTTGTAGATTTGATGTCAATGTGTGCTTGACTTACCAAGCCAATTCAGTTGCTGCAGATATTGGTAGGTATATTGCGATGTGCTGACAGCTCTCTAATGACCTGTGTCTTTTGTGATTAAGCTTCACAAATTTTAGTCAGTTTGCTTTGAAATGGGTTGCCACTTCTATAATAGTATTTTGCCAAGTTCTTAAAGAAGCCTTATGTTAAGGGGGGAAAGCACGTTACTCAATTTTACGTTTTACCATAACTTTTTAACAAAGTGCTTAAAGTTAATAAAAGTGTACATTACCAGAAAGGAATTTTCACAAGGAACATGATGGTGATGTTGATTTTTGACCAAAAATCGCAAAAAAAACCCACATTTTTTGGCCATTTGGGCTTCCAATCAAGCTAAAAATAACAAGTTTTAAAAATGTGACTTCAGAATGGGAATTTTAATTTAAAACACCCACTCAGATGTTGCGTCATTTTTATTTTTCAGGATTAATTTGGCCAATTTTTTAATTTTTTATGCCAACTAAGGTCAAAAATGTAATTAATAACCTGTATGATAGTGCAATCTAATATAATAAGATTATTTCTACTTTTACACAAACAACTGCGCGGTCATTATCAGGTAACAATGACTTCTGTTAATAACCTACGTGAGTGCAGTGCTTGTGATAATAGCGCGTATGCTTTAAACGCAACAATACACGCATGCACTGATATCGCAGAGGTCGCGTTTGACTACACGGAAACAGTGCCTGGACTGATCGATGTTTTTAACAGTTGGCAAAGAAACAAACTTAATGAAATTATGATTTTCACCAGTTTTTGGTCAAAATCGGTAAAAATTTAAAGATAAAATTACAGTTATTAATGACAATAATAACTTTGCACCATCTTTTTTAATTCGGTCATTGTTTAAAATCGTCGGTGCTCCCTTAGAAAAGTACCTCAGTCCAAAACAAACACCTCCGATTCTAAACAATGACCGAATTAAAAAAGATGGTGCACAGTTATCATTGTCTAAATGAATCATTTTTGTCCTGGTTTTTTCTCACACAGAGGTAGAATATACATTAGTACTGGATGCCAGGAATCTAGGAAGCCCACGAGCACTGTTTGTGAGTGATGACACCAATCAAAAAATGTTGAGAACAACGCTCACACCTGGTAGGGAAAAATGTACTGAGGAGGCAGCGTATGTAAAGGTAAGCTTAAGCCTTAACCACAATGGATCGTGCAAAATCCCATAGACTGTGCTGGTTCCAGAGGAGAAAGTTTTTAAATTAAAAAGTGTTTAGAGTGTTAAAATAAAGCATGATAGGTTTTATTATTATTGTTTCAAATTTCGGACACGAACTGACAATTTTAACAACGCCAACACGTATCCACAAGCTGTGACAAGCACATGACATCGGGAAGTACGCAACGCCGTTTCCAATCAGTAATAACAGTACTGCGGCATTGCGTGCGCATGGAAAGTGTTGCGTATTTGGGTAAATTGCCCACGCAATACTGTGGCGCAAGGCTCTGAATTTTCATGTCCGAAATTTTTTTGAAACAACAATAGTGCTCCTGTTAAAATAAGTGTGTTTCATTGCAGCATTTTAGCATAGGTATTTGAGGACGCACACCACTAAATAACAGCATATGCAAGAACATGTCAATGTGAAAAAATTTGCAGTAAATGTTTGTCATTGCACTGTTCTATATTATTGGCTTCAAACTTTGTGCAAACAACAGCCTTTTGGAAAAAATCATTTTAATCATGTTCTTTAGATACATGCTTGTATATTAGCCAGTCTCAATTGTAACAGTTTGCCTTAGTTTGACCTTGTTATGAAATTTATGAAAAGAATTTTAGTGTCCAGAGAAATGTTTTGCTGAGTATGAGAAATAGACATTCTGAGTCAGTGCTTTATTCAGAACAACCTAGCAGAAAATTAAATTCAATATTAATTGTCGATTAATTAAATATATATAATTGTTTCAATCAATCAATCTTTATTTGTTTTCATCTCATATAATAATTTACAATCATATACTTTAAAATTATACTAAATGACAGTCTATAATGAGATGTGGATGCCATCAATAACGCAGAGCGTGTGGAAGATGGCACCCATAATAGGGTTACAAGGTAAGACAAATATATAACAAAATACATTAAACAATAAAACATTTATGACGATATTTTATACGTCTATATAAAAACAAATCAAACTGGTATTATGCCTTGTTTGACTTGGTAAGGTCACCAAAATCATGATCTGGTCAGATCAAAACTGACAGCATTATTTCCATTCATCCATGTTCTATACAGAATGGCATCCGTGATAAGCTGTCACCTATCGCTATTGATCTAGAGTATACATTGGATGAGGCAAACACCATTCTTACAGCCACAGAACTCATGCCTATATTGGATGCTAATGTACCAAGTTCAGTCTGAAAACAGGTAAGGACTGAAAATGGGTGTGGGGTGAGTAGGATGGGATGGTAGTGGGGTTGGGCAGTGGTTGGATGGGGGTGCAGGAGGTTGGGTGGAGGCAAATACCATTCTAAAAGCCACGGAACTCATGCCTATATTGGATGCTAATGTACCAAGTTCAGTCAGAAAACAGGTAAGGACTGAAAATGGGTGTGGGGGTGAGTAGGATTGGGTGGTAGTGGGGTTGGGCAGTGTTTGAGGGGTTTAGGTGAGGGAGGTGGAGTGGAGGAAACAACCAAACTCATGCCTATATTGGATTGGTAAATTCTTAATTCAGTCAGAAAATAGAAAAGTAGAGTATAGAGGAAGAAGCAAAATTAAATGTTGATTCACTTGATCTGTGTTTATGTATAACTAGTCAACACAACTTCTGTCTAGTGTGTTCACGAAAAAGTGACCAGTTTGGAGTTAGTCAACTTATTCAGAAATCACCTAAGTTAAATCTTGTTAACACAATATTAAGTAAAGTGTTGTTTGTGTAACTATGAATTTGTGTTAAAGCCATTATGTTCCATTTTGCCAATGAAAAGCCTTTGCCTTTGGTGGAAACTTGTATTATGAAAATCTTTGTATTTATAGAGTTTATAAGTTCTCACTGAAGTGTGAATTGTTTCCAATGATATTTGAAAGTGAATGTTATTTATTGACTTGAATTTTAATCTCTTTTTGCACATCCAGGTTTATATCCTCAATAATTGTAAAGAAAACATCTGCATCCCTGATTTGGCACTAACAGCAGAAACGTAAGTATAGCAAAAAAAACGGTAAAGACAGCCTGTATGCATAAGCAGGAGCAGCCTGTATGCATAGTGGAATCTCAACTAGTTCGGACAATGTGCCACATAAATGAGAAAATTGTAGGTTGAAGCACTGAATGTGCCTTTTTCTCAGTGTATCTCTAAATATTTCTTTGTTTTTTAGAGATCCTGAAAGTGCCAATTGGTACTAGTCAAAGTGCTAAATTTGGTGTGTGTATCGTTAGTTAGAGAAGCATGATGTAAAGTGACCATCTTTTTATGAGATTGGGCTAGCTGTAAAGCAATATTAGAACTTTACTTGAGAATGTAGATTTGTTAAAATTCAACTACATATATTTAATGTTGGTGTAGCACAAAGCATGCTGATAATAGTGAAATATTTGTGTTATTTATACGCTTTCCTATAGCACTAAAATACAAAATTTGCATTTTCAAGAAATCAAACTGATCTTCAATAGGTAAACACATCAATGTATTTTTTGTCTGCAGAGGGAATATGAATGCAAAATGTACCTGGAATGAGAAAGCCACATTTTGTCTGTGCAAGATGTAGATTAATCTTTATCTTTTTCATAAGTAAAACAGAAGCATAGACACAGACACAGAAATAGTGAACATAACAAGAGGGCATATAGCTAGCCACTACATCATGATTTAACGTGTCTATTACCTTCTTTGTAATTAATCCGATGTTCTCAACACTAATTTAAACATATCTCGAATTTTCGGATGATGTGCTTCTGTAATTTATGGCGGCCCCAGTCTCTGTTGAGTGATGGATGGTTAACTCTGATGTATATGGCCTCCTTCACACCACGTTCAAAGTACTTAGGGTCCCAGTCCAGAATTTTGACTTCCTCCAGATCGACAGTGTGTCCCGGGGATTCAATGTGTAGGTGCTGGGAGACCTCAGACGAGGTGGAACTAGGACGCTGGTGTTCTAAAACTCTAGTTTTTAGAGTTTGTTCTGCTTTACCAATGTATATTTCTTTACAAGGTCCCTTGCGAGTTTTTCCTTGACAATGGATATAGTACACTGAGCCGGTGATGTCCTTTTTCTCAGTTTTATCTTTTGGTGAAACTAGTAACTGTCTTAGAATTACAAAGAATGATTTATACCAATACAGATGAACTTGTATTCACGTGTCTATTACCTATTTTCTTTTAATCTGTGTTCTGTGTCTAGGTCTACAACTGAGTTTGTTATCGGCGGTACAGAAACCATGACCCTCAATATTGCTGTGCAGAACAACGCAGAAGACGCCTTCCAGTCAACATTTACTGCTGTTATACCGTATGGAGTGCAGTTTGTCAGAGTAGAGAGGAAACAAGTGGTGAGTTTTGTGATTGAAAGGCGAGTTTTTTCGGGGTAGGTAGTGAAGTGGCTTTATAGATCACTTGACTTGGTAGTTATATCCCTCATGTTGGTTTGTGTCACCCGAAAAAACAAGGTTTCTATTAATCGAACTAGTATGGAGTGCAATTTGTCAGAGTGGAGAGGAAGCAAGAGGTGAGTTTTGTGTTTGAAAGGCGAGTTATATTATGCTGTTATACTGTATGGAGTGCAATTTGTCAGTGTTGAGAGGAAACAAGTGGTGAGTTTTGTGATT